>JAMPIV010022491.1:0-45000 GCA_024509875.1 Oreohelix idahoensis | reverse complement strand
CTCTTTTAGGGCAGAAAACTAATAAATATTTTTCAGAATCTATAGTCTGGGAGGATCTATCTGATGTAAAACCACCATGGTAAATGTGCTGTTTGGTCAGAGAGATCTGACCTGTCTGTATGATGTGGTTGTTGTGTCAGTGTTGTGTCCAGACGTGGGTAGAGAATAGATTTTGACACATGGCCCATACTTTGATTGCAGAGCTGTGAGTTTCTGTTGTCAACAAAGCAGTGTCTATTCAGTTGGTGACTTTACTCGAGTGTATCTGTGCAGTACTTGTGACAGAGACCACCATTATTGCCCGCCAGCACGGAGAGGTGGGACCACCTGATTTCAGCACCAGAGCTACAACTACAAGATGAGTGAGCCTCTGGTCTGCTGGACATTCACCAACGCTTTGTAGTTACTAATAACCCCATAAAAATTCCCACCATTTTCTGGACACTGTGTAGTCAATATAGACAGGTGTGATGAGGCCACCCCAACAGCACAAACATTAACTATCCTCCCAAGTAGATGACTACTAGAACATTTTAATAAAACTAACTAGTATAGTACATATATATGTACACTATTGCATTTATGATATAATATTCCATGCATTTCTTTCATAATCTCTAAATCCTTTTAAGTTCTGGTCAACCTAAAAAATTGATCCAGAACAAAATAAATGTAATATAATTTTATCAAAAAATGTTACACACGTGAGTTAGTTCAGTGTATTTTAACATTTATTAATATTATTAGTCTTGTTAAATATCTGTGGGTATATCTATAACCTATTACACCACACTACATATCATAACCCTAGACACTTTACGTAGCCACATTCATTAAAAAAAATTAAGTGTGAGGTCGTAGTGGTAGCAAGAAAGGCCTTCTGACAATTCTCAACTACATTTTATCTCAGGAGCCTTCACAGCTGGCCTCATACAATTACATTTAGTAATATCACCATCATACAATACCATCAACACCACTACATTTATGTTCGCCTTTATTTCCCTTTTCCTCTCTTTAGAACATGCAGCCAGCACCGCATCTGACCTCCTTGCAAGAAGCCAGTGCCAAAGCAATCACGTGCAGACCTCCTTGCAAGAAGCCAGTGTCAAAGCAATCACGTGCAGACCTCCTTGCAAGAAGCCAGTGTCAAAGCAATCACGTGCTGACCTCCTTGCAAGAAGCCAGTGTCAAAGCAATCACGTGCTGACCTCCTTGCAAGAAGCCAGTGTCAAAGCAATCACGTGCAGTGTTTTTGTAGCAATTAGTTCTGAAATCTCCTGGAAAAGACAGGCGGGTACAGACCAAAAAAAAAAAAAAAAACACACGGAGACGAGAACCGGAGACATAAATGAAAATGATGAAGACACGGAAAGAATTTGAGCTGATAGCACGTGACAGGAGGACAAAGCTGATAGCACGCTACAGGAGGACAAGGCTGATAGCATGCTACAGGAGGACAAGGCATGTGTCGAAGGCCTATGCTCCATGGGGAGGTCAATGGTTTGATAATGATAATGATAAAGGATTTACAACACTTCAAAATAATATTCCGCGAAGTTACGATTCTATTATATATATATATATATATATATATATATATATATATATATATATATAATATATATATATATATATATATATATATATATATAGTATATATATATATATATATATATATATATATATATATATATATATATATATATATGTTACGCACAAATAATTACTTTTTTTCCAAAGTCTTTGTATGATCGTTTTTCGTATGTATGATCATTATTTGACTGAAATGCATGTTATATATATTTTTTGGTCAAAGGGACAGAACCCGAAATATCGATACTACTATTCTTTATGAGTTTACTTCCTCTTGTATAGAGACACGTTCGGTCTATAATGTCTTGAACGAAGCGTGACCATATCTCCTTATTTGGTAGTATCAGTCAACTGTTGTAGATGTTTGAAACCTTTCTTAACGCTTCTGTTCATGTCCATAAAAGGCGCGACTGTGTAAGACTTTTATCTCGAATGTTCTTAGAATCGTCTTATTGTGAACAGCGACTCAGAGATTGTCGCTCTGCGCATGTCTCGACTGGGTTGTGGTTTTGTTGTTCCGCCCAGGTCGGGGAGTTGAGAAATGGACTGATTAGCGAGCGGACGCGCCTTGCGTCTTGTGATTCTCTGAGGGAAATACATTGTCTTTGTGAGTTAGTTAGCTAACTAGACTATTTCCCGGTATTAGTTAAGCCTGCCTGGAGGCATATGTTCATGGTTGATTTTCCGAAATAAGGTAATTCCTCTTGTATCGAACTTTATGCTATCATCTAGAGGTTCGTCATTTTGTCGCCTTTTTGCTCGCCTGTGTGATTCAAAATGGAGAGGTACTTTGACTAGGATTAAGTCACCGGTATCTTTATACCTGAACTAATTATATATATGGGTCGCTCTAGACCAACAAGACTATTGTCTGTGTTCCAGGATTCGTTATATCAGAGATCACGTCCAAGTCAGATGGTTAGACTTAGGAAGGTTATAAAGGTCGAGCTGACCTGTAATCCATGTATGCTACTCACGTGCAGACAGTAAACGGACGTATTGTATACATCTGATCTGCTAGCATCAGGAAGGAATAATTATTATTGTCTATGAACATTAAGGATCTGCAGCTGACCACGGTTGCAGAAGTTATATGCATTATTTATCAAGCTTCGCTATGATATTTGTTTTCCATACAACTATTGAGTATTGACTTCTACATGACTGTCAGTTAACATGAGTTTGAATGCTGCATTCGTTGTACCTATGCTGACAATAACATAAGTATCATGACTGTTTTGTGGCGTGCAATAAATGGTATAAACCTAAAGCGAAGTTACCATTTTTATGACTCTACACGTCATGTTGCCTGTGGTGTACCCTGAACTGTTCTACTGCAACACACACACAGCAACAATCTAAACCAGATAAGACACCCACATCTTGCATTGTAATACCTGGTGTCGATAGAGGTGGTAATTTGACGGCATCCTAATTCCACCCTTATCAATTCATGGTGGCCAATAGTTGGTTTATTCTGGTACCAACTCTCAAGGGGGTCAACAAACCCAGACATCATCAGCAGACTACAAGACAACATTGCAGTTGCTATTCATCACCATTGATGAAATTTTTTTTGAAAGACGCAGCAGTACTGACAGTTGTTGATATTTTGAAACTACCCGGCGCTGCTCGGCGGTATTGAAGTTTGTCTACAAATAGAAGGACAAGTACCGAGCGAATGGATTTCCTGATCTGTTGAGAAGAAGGACAAGTGCCGAAACAACTGTTCCGGTCTCAGAATTACTGTTGCAGATTCAGAAGGTCAAGTTCAGAAGCTGTTTCCTGTCAGAAGCTGTTTCCTGTTAGAAGCTCATTTCCTTCGTCATGGCAGTTTACGAGAGCAGATATGGATCAACGTTGGATCATTGTCCTAAGAATGCTGATCACATCCTGTTCTGAACTGTGCTGACGTTGTGGATACATAGAAGTTAAGTGGCCTGTTTTGTTTGTGAACTGTGCCCTTATGTTCTAACTGAGCCTTCTGTCTTTCACATTTTCACACTATTTACATGTTTATATGTTATATGTTATTTGGATTTGTATTTATATGTTTATATTTCTGCGGGTTTTCTCGGTTGGGCGGTGTCTTTCAGTAGATGATACCACGTCACAGAGGTTCTACTGTTAGCGTTTTCGTTAGGGACTGTGCGAATTTCCTACTGTGGAATTTGCTAGCGACAATCGTTGCTATATCTGTTTAGTTGTGACGAGTTGTGCTTTATTTTCGTTTTTTGTATATTTTTTTTTGTTTCTCTCTTTTTTTTCTGTTTTTTAGTTTCGATTTCGATTGTTTGTATTTGTAGGTCTCCTCTTTTCTATTATTCAGTTCTTTAAGTATATTTTTGTGTATACACTGTAGCGTCATTTGTTTGTTATTGTTTACATTGACTCTGATCTTTGTTATTGTTTACATTGACTCTGATCTTTGTTTTTGTTTACATTGACTTTGATCTTTGTTGTTGTTTACATTCGACTTTGATCTTTGTTATTGTTTACATTGTTGGTGACCTTTGTTATTGTTTACATTGTCTTGTTATTGTTTGCATAGTTCTTGCATAGTTAGCTTTCACTATTGTTACATATATGCTCATGCACTATTGATCTATAGTGCACTTATCATAACTAACTGGTGGTTTGTTGCTTATGCACTATTGTAGTGCAGTTATGATAAATAACTGATGGTTATGCACTGATTTGGGTAGTGCACTGATAATTAAGAGGTGACTTGTGATATTATTGTACAACTGATAATACAAATTGGTATCAAGTCTTGTTTCCCACAGAGATTGGAGTAAACATAGTAATTATACAAGAACTTTATTAAGTCTTGTTGCTATTAAGATTGAAATAAGATAATTAATTATTTCAGGTTCTGTACTCACATTTTAGACATCATGTCTACATTTGAGTACTTTATTGAGCAGGGTAAAGCCCTTGGGAAGACAGGTGATAAGTTGGAAGAATTTGCAACTACTCAATATGATAAGGCATTAAAGTTGGAACAAAAGAAAATAGATGCTGAAATAGAACAAAAGAAACTGCAGATGCAGGTAGATGAAAAGAGATTACAAATGGAAATGGAAAAACAAAAAAGAGAAGCAGAATCTCAGGAGAAGAGACTTCAGGCTGAGGCTGAAAAAAAGAGACTTGAAAAAGAAGCTGAAAATAAGAGACTTGAAAAAGAAGCAGAAAATAAGAGACTTGAAATAGAAGCTGAAAATAAGAGACTTGAAATAGAGGCTGAAAATAAAAGATTAGAAAAACAGGCTGAGGCTGAGGAAAGAAAGTTACAGGCTGAGGCTGAGGAAAGAAGGTTACAAAGAGAGTCTGATGAGAGAAAAGCAAAAATGGAACATGAAGAAAAACTCTTAGCTTTGGAGTTAGAAAAGTTGAAGTTATCTAGTAATGCTAATGATGCCAATAAGGTATCATCTGCTAATAAGTCTAATGCTGTTGATTTTAAGCTTAATTTACCAGCATTCAATGCTTCAATTGATGATATAACATTTTATCTAGATAGATTTGAAAGTGCATGTAAGGTGCATAATATAGATAAAACATTATATGTTTATCATCTATCCAAGATACTTAGAGGTGATGCTTTGACTTTGTTGGGTATGGTAGATGTGCCTGACAAGAACAACTATGAGGTTGTCAGGGCGGCATTGTTAAAGAAGTACCAACTTAACGAAGACGGATATCGTCTTAAATTTAAAAACATGTTACCAGAAACTGGAGTTGAATTCTCAGAATTCATCTCAGGCATACGTCTTACTTTTTTACGATGGGTTGAGCTGTCTAAGACAGAAAGTACATTTGAAGCCCTCATGGACTTACTTCTTAGAGACAAGGTTATGTCTTCTGTTAATGAAGCTTTTCTTTCTTTTCTTCATGAGCGTAAGCCTAAAAATATAAAAGAAATGGAAGAATACTGTAGCCAGTATGTTACTGCACATCCTCACATAACCGTTAGCAACACTAAGGTAAAAGAAGGTCTGCCAGTTGCTTCGGCAGCACCTTATGGCCCGAATTTTATGCGTAAATTTCAGGGTAGCCAGCAAAATTTCAATAAAAAGAGTAACCGTAATTATGCCCAGAACCAGGGTAATCAATTTCAGGGAGATTCTTCTTCCCAGAACTGGAGACAACCTAATATTACACGGTATTCTATTCCCGGTAACTTTAGAAATTTTCATAAAGGTAATCGGTATAGAGGAAAATATTTTTCTCAGAGACCTCAATACCAGGATAATAGAGGTTCTCAACAGTATAGAGATGGTAATGACAGTTATGGAAACTGGAACTCAAACCAGGATAAAAATTACAGTAGGGACTTTAATGATAATTGCAGAGGCAATAATGGTCGCGGTAGATCGCAACAAAAGAGAAAAAGATATCAACAGACAAACTCTGTTCAACAAGAATCTCAGGGAGCAGATAAACAGGTTAATAATAATAATAAAGACCATAATGCTATCGGATGCTCATCTTTTGACTTTGGTAGGGCAAATAAATGTATCCAATGCAGTACTTTATTTGATCCGAAAACCATTAGTACTCTAAGCTGTGGTCATCCTTTGCCCGCTCTTCCTGCTAATGTTGCTCATGATGGGAGAGGTTCTCTTATATTACATAAGGGGCTTGTAAATAGTAATCCAGTCTCGGTGTTGTTTGATTCTGGATGTACTACTGTCGGGGTTAGGCAATCTCTTGTAGATCCATTCTGTGCTACAGGAAAGGTCATCAAATGTGTCACATTTGGTGGCACGTTGGAAAAATATCCTACTGCCATAATACATATTGCTACTCCTTTCTTCACGGGAGAGGTCCACGCGTGTCTACTTCCAAACCCTATTGCGGACCTTATTATTGGTCGTATTCACGGAGTTAGGGAATGTACCCCACAGCAGATTGCTGTTTGGGAAGAGCAAAACATTGAAGCTACCAATATGGTGGTCACAAGAGCACATGCTCTGGATCCACCTCAAACTTCATTAACTAATAATGATGAAGTAAATGAACAAAATAGTCACTTGACTATTACACGTGACTCATTTATCAAATTGCAAGAAGAAGATCCGTCGTTACAAAAATTCTTCATTCTAGCAAAAAAAGGTGATCCTAATCAAAATACTAATAGAAAATCTTGGATTTCTATGAAGAACGGCGTACTTGTACGTATGGTACAAGACTCGACTACATCCACTCATTCACAAATTCTTGTGCCTAAGAGCATGAGGGTGCAAATATTGCAACATGCTCATGACTCGCAATGTGCTGGACATATGGGTTTTTCCCGTACAAAGTCGAGAGTTCTTGCGGCTTTCTTTTGGCCATTTGTGAGCAAGGACATACGAATGTACTGTCGCTCTTGCAAAGTATGTCAGGAGGTCAAATCTAAAGGACCACGACATGCTGCGCCTATTCAGGCTGCTGACATTCCAATTCGCCCTTTTCAAAAAATGGCAATAGATATTATCGGTCCTTTTAGAATTAAGTCGGCTAGAGGACATCAATTTATTCTTACATGTGTCGATATGTGCACACGTTGGCCAGAGGCAATACCTCTCAAGAGCATCTCAACTGCTGATATTGCAGACGCTCTTTGGCTGATATTTTCTCGCTTGGGTTTTCCCGGAGAAATATTGTCAGACCATGGCACTCAACTGATATCAGACACTATGTCACAGGTAATGTCTATGCTACATATAAAAAGGTCTCTCAGCAGTATCTATCACCCAATGTCTAATGGGTTGGTCGAACGTTTAAATAGGACTCTAAAAACTTTACTGGGTAAAATAAACTGAGGATCATCCTCAGGATTGGGACAGGGTCTTACCCGCGGCTCTCTTTGCGTATAGAGAGGTCCCCAATGAACATACGGGGTTTTCCCCTTTTGAACTTGTCTTTGGCGCGCAACCGCGCGGCCCTATGTCTTTACTTCACGATCTAATCACTGCCGATAATATTAGCGATGAGACTCAGTCTTCTTATGAGTACGTCATTGCTCTTAGGAAAAAAATCATTGAGGCATGCAGACTAGCAACTTCGTCTTCCGAATTTGCTAAAGAAAAGGCAAGGCAGTTTGCGAATAAGAATAGATGTCTACGACAACTTTGTCCAGGTGACAAAGCTCTCGTTCTACTTCCTTCAAGGGAGAACAGACTTCTAATTGCATGGAAAGGTCCATATGCAATAGTCTCCAAAATTTCTGATGTCGACTATGTTGTCGATATTGATGGAAAGCATAAAACTTTCCACATAAATATGCTCACGGAATTTCATGAAAGACCAGACTATTTGCAGCCTATTTTCCAGGCAACGGACAATTCTCAAGTACCTCATGGTCAATACTCATCGCTGTCAGTTATACAGGATGAGGAAACTACTTTTTCTGATGTCAATCTTCCTCTTTCTATGGTCCCACTTTATTCTACGGAATCTTGGAAAAACGTGACCGTTTCTCCAAATCTTTCCGCTGAGGAACATCGACAAGTTTCTTCGATGTTGCAAACATTTCAGGATGTTCTTACAGACATCCCGGGACACACACATGTCATTGAACATGACATTGTGCTAACTGATCATAATCCTATCAGAGTCAGACCCTATCCAATACCTATCCATTTCCAGTCTCAAGTCGAGAAAGAATTGGATGAAATGATACGTTTGGAAATCATTGAACCATCCACTTCAGCATACTCTTCGTCTATGGTTATTGTTCGAAAGAAGGATAATAACATTCGCATTTGCGTAGATTATCGCAAATTGAACCAAGTTACGAAGTTCGACGCTGAACCTATGCCTTCATTAGAAGAGCTACTCAATAAACTTTCTAATTCTAGATTCTTTACCAAACTGGATTTGTCTAAAGGTTATTGGCAAGTCCCGCTAACTGAACGTGCCAAACCTTTTACAGCTTTTTCTACACCTAGGGGTTATTCCAATGGAATTTCATGCCTTTTGGTCTTATGAACGCCCCTGCTACATTCGTACGCATGATGCGGCGAATTCTCGCATATCGTACAGATGTCATAGCATATCTAGATGATATCTGTCTATTCAGTGATTCCTGGGAAGATCACTATTTGGGTTTATACGAATTACTGTCTACTCTTCGCGAGTATAACTTGACTGCAAAACCCTCTAAAGCCTTTATAGGATTTAGTGAGATTTCTTTCCTAGGTCATCGTGTTGGTCATGGTCTTTTAAAGACAGAAGACCACAATGTTTCAAAAATACTTAACATTTCGGTCCCTAAGACAAAGAAACAAGTAAGGAGTCTATTAGGTTTGATCCAATTCTACGGACGATTCATTCCGAATCTGTCCTCCATTATGGCACCGCTTTCTACTTTATTGAAGAAAGGGTCGCCTAATTTGATCCGCTGGTCAAAAGAATGTCAATCCTCATTGGACCAGGTTAAAGACCTATTTTCATCTCCACCTATTCTTAGGTTACCTACTATTGAGAAGACTTTTGTTCTTCGAAGCGACGCCTCGTCAACTGGGATTGGGGCAGCACTAATGCAGGAGTATTCTGATACTCTGCATCCGGTGATGTATATCTCTAGGAAATTAAATGCTGCAGAAAAGAATTACTCGGTTTTAGACCGTGAGTTATTGGCTATGGTATGGTCTATTCTGAAGTTACAAAGATTTCTTCTAGGCGCACATTTCATTGTGGAAACCGACCAGAAAGCGCTTACTGCTATTCAGAGCAAAAACTTGAAGAGCTCGAGGTCCACTCGTTATGCCATAGCTCTTCAACCATTTCATTTCTCGGTTCGAGCTATCCGTGGTTCGGATAATGTAATGGCGGACATTCTGTCCAGATGCCCACACGATTCCACATGATTCTTCTGTCATATATATATATTTCCTGATATACAGTCCAATGTTATAATGACATGTTAGTAGATATTTTTTTTTTTTCTCACTTTTTTGAGGGGGAAATTTATGACATTGTACCATGTAATTATCTAAGAAGGCTTAGTTAGTGATATACGGGCCAAAAGATCACTCGGCCACATTTAAATAATTTATTTTCAGGATTGTATTGAGAGATTTACCAGTTGTCTTTAAGATTTGTGTTATTGATATTTTCGCAGCACATCATTGAAGATGCGAGATTGTGTCCATTGTGGAACTTTGAGTATATCAAGTCCTGTCCTAGATTGGGAGCGGATGATGTCCACATCTTCTTCTATTGAATGTTTTATGTCAACGAAGATCAACACATGTATTACTTATTAGTTACTGATGCATTACATAATGTAATAAAATAGTGCGGTATATTAATATATTACACCGCTATTTGCAACACATTGTATGATATCATAATAATATATTTGATTTCATATATTGGTATGAGAATAATTTGACTTTTATTATGATGTTGCCATCATTGTGGTTTGTGTTGGTGGCACCTTCCTGGGATATATACGCGTATACTTAGATAAATTTTTTCTCTAAGGACCTGGGATATGATCTCAGTTTCGCTCCAAGTGTTGAGCTATTTTGTTAGGTATATCCGCGCATCATACGTGCGTTAGGAGCCTAGATTTTTCCGGCTCCAGGATTTAAAAAAACTTCGTTTCATTTTTTTTTTCGAGGGAGGGTGCGGTAATGTTACGCACAAATAATTACTTTTTTCCAAAGTCTTTGTATGATCGTTTTTCGTATGTATGATCATTATTTGACTGAAATGCATGTTATATATATTTTATGGTCAAAGGGACAGAACCCCGAAATATCGATACTACTATTCTTTATGAGTTTACTTCCTCTTGTATAGAGACACGTTCGGTCTATAATGTCTTGAACGAAGCGTGACCATATCTCCTTATTTGGTAGTATCAGTCAACTGTTGTAGATGTTTGAAACCTTTCTTAACGCTTCTGTTCATGTCCATAAAAGGCGCGACTGTGTAAGACTTTTATCTCGAATGTTCTTAGAATCGTCTTATTGTGAACAGCGACTCAGAGATTGTCGCTCTGCGCATGTCTCGACTGGGTTGTGGTTTTGTTGTTCCGCCCAGGTCGGGGAGTTGAGAAATGGACTGATTAGCGAGCGGACGCGCCTCGCGTCTTGTGATTCTCTGAGGGAAATACATTGTCTTTGTGAGTTAGTTAGCTAACTAGACTATTTCCCGGTATTAGTTAAGCCTGCCTGGAGGCATATGTTCATGGTTGATTTTCCGAAATAAGGTAATTCCTCTTGTATCGAACTTTATGCTATCATCTAGAGGTTCGTCATTTTGTCGCCTTTTTGCTCGCCTGTGTGATTCAAAATGGAGAGGTACTTTGACTAGGATTAAGTCACCGGTATCTTTATACCTGAACTAATTATATATATATGGGTCGCTCTAGACCAACAAGACTATTGTCTGTGTTCCAGGATTCGTTATATATCAGAGATCACGTCCAAGTCAGATGGTTAGACTTAGGAAGGTTATAAAGGTCGAGCTGACCTGTAATCCATGTATGCTACTCACGTGCAGACAGTAAACGGACGTATTGTATACATCTGATCTGCTAGCATCAGGAAGGAATAATTATTATTGTCTATGAACATTAAGGATCTGCAGCTGACCACGGTTGCAGAAGTTATATGCATTATTTATCAAGCTTCGCTATGATATTTGTTTTCCATACAACTATTGAGTATTGACTTCTACATGACTGTCAGTTAACATGAGTTTGAATGCTGCATTCGTTGTACCTATGCTGACAATAACATAAGTATCATGACTGTTTTGTGGCGTGCAATAAATGGTATAAACCTAAAGCGAAGTTACCATTTTTATGACTCTACACGTCATGTTGCCTGTGGTGTACCCTGAACTGTTCTACTGCAACACACACACAGCAACAATCTAAACCAGATAAGACACCCACATCTTGCATTGTAATACCTGGTGTCGATAGAGGTGGTAATTTGACGGCATCCTAATTCCACCCTTATCAATATATATATATATATATATATATATATATATATATATATATATATATATATATATATATATATATATATATATATATATATATATAAAACATAACTGTCACGTGGGTTTTGATCATTAAATTGCCTACATCTTCTTCCTATTCTCTCACCCGCATCCTTTTATTTTATTATCTTTCCGTACTTGTTTTTCCTGTATTTTTTCGCATCACTCGTTGCGAAAAATATATTTCTTTCCCATCATCGTTTTTCTTTCTCATACTGACTAGTAACTTATTGCATCAGATGTCAGTCGCGCAGGTAAGACGTGTATGTGCGAAAAATTCGTTTCGCTGGACATAGAGCAGACTTTTTGTCTACATTTGCACCTGTCACGCGCGGGTTTTCCGGGCTGAACGCTTAAGCAGGAGCGAATATTTACACCTTATAGTCGCAGTTTCAGACGGTTGTCTGAGATTTGCAACTGACACGCGCTTTTCCCGGTCAGTTTGTTAACGCAGGTGCGTAATCGCACTGATGGCTGTTACGACATGAGGGAAGCTGACGTAGGGTGTTAGAGAAGGGGAGAGACGGGCGCTGTTTCGTGGTTTCGAAACAGTGGGATTCTTTGTCCGTTTCATAGATATTAAACCTAGTTTGAAACTTTATTTTCATTCTTGTCTCAATAATTCGCAGTAGACAGGTGGTTCGCGAAGAGTAGAGCTGTATAAGCGAAGTTTCTTAGTTTGTTGCGACAATTTGTCGAACTTCTAGACTTCCATAAATATAAGCGTGTAATTCTTAATTGTGCGATATCCTGTAGTGCTGTGTTTGAGGTAAATATTATATAGTAGTTCTCTAGAATTTTGTGAAGTGATTAAGTGTTAAATCGCCGATTTCATTTTAAACTAGTTCTTTTGAACAGAGTGCTTAATCTATATAGTCTGTATTATTTTCTAGTGACGCGTTTCAGTGGAAAGCAGAATAAATTATATTTCTAGCATTAAACCATAATGTAGCTATAATGAAGTTAATTTACTGCTAAATAATCAGTCGAGATCATATTTTTCTAAAACTAACTTATAATGCTAGATGCGACATCAGTGAATATTGACGGAATGCGCAAATATTCCTAATTCCTGATGATTGATTTTATATAACTTATTTTACGGGAAGTTTTAAAGATAAGTCAAGCTGTAGGCTTGCTATTAAAATGTAAGTTATATTGAGTACATATATGTAAATTATTTGATATGTGTTCTTTCTTTTATATAGTGAAACGGTGGTACCCAACTTGCCAGCGTTTAGTAAAGAGACATATTTGTGTGAAGCATAGACAGTTCCTATCTTTAACCACGTGGGTTTTTTTTTTGTTTCAAGTAACACTGGATCTGACAGTGCATATGCCATCAGAGAGAGACAGTAATAGCAATCCCACTAACGGTTTCTAAAGACTAGAAATATATATTGGGCTTTTGAGCCAGTTCATATTGCTCCACAAATTTAAATGTACATGCTGCCTGGCGGCGAAAATATTACAAGAAAAAAACATTAACATTCCGACAGAGATTGTGACTAGTATTGTGGTGACCAAATATAGTACCTGCCTGAAAGAAGACACCGATCTGACATTCCTTAAATCCTAGAATCCAAAGCTAATGACATTGTGCTCTGCTAACTTTCGTGCCTGGACAAATTTTATGTGACTTAATCAGACATTCGAGAAAAATTAGAACACCCAAGGAATCGGTTCCCTGAGACAGAGAGTTCAGTACGTCTTTTGGAACTGGGGGTTTCTTGGTCGCTGACTGCATTTTTCGGGTCTGTGCGAAGGTCCTAGAATTATTATGTTCCCAGAGGCAACGAGCAAAGCTGTGAGTATATATGTGAGAGAAAGGCCATGGCTGGATGAATGAGAGTACACAGGTCTGAGTGTTATTTTACCGGTGTATTATTGTCACACATTTGCTGTCTTAAATTTTTTAATCTGCAGAATTTGTTACAAATGCTAGAGTTTCTTTTTTTCTTAGGCTAAATCAGATTATCCAACTCTGTTCATACATTTACGAGAAAGAAAGAAACCTCTTAGACTCAACCCTATGTATCTATAACTCTTTGAGCCATCATCTGTTCTCTTAACGGGGCTGTGGGCTAAACCTAGAGTAAGATTCTAACGGGCTATCATCCTTGTAGCATTTTCCTTGAATTCTATGACTATTTGTATATGTTTTTCCTTTATGTATTTTTTTGTGTTGTGAGAAATTTTGATATGATAATTAAAATATCTCTCTTGAACAAAAAAACCAGTGCGTTGGTCAGCTCGATCCCAATTATCTGTATAAGCATTGTTATAGATTTTCCAAGTCTGTGTGTTTAACTGTCGTCACGTGTATGTGCGTGCCCGTGAGTAGATAGAAATATATGTAATATATATGTGGAATAGACTGTCGGACTCTGTAAAAGTCGTCGTAGAGGATAGGTGAGAGAGAGAGAAGAATTCTTTTCGCTTTCAGCGACAGCCTCTATACCACTGTCTATCATCTCACCTGTGTGGAAATTCTATTGTTTTACTAATTCACACTGGGACTCTCACTCATTTCAAGCTATTCAGAAGGGACCCACCCAAGTCTTAATTCTCCTATCCAAAATCTACGACAAATGGTCGCTCGTTACCGGGAATTGAACCCAAAATCCTAAGGCGATACGACAAATGGTTGCTCGTTACCGGAAATTGAACCCTAAATCCTGCGACGGATTTTTCGAACTTAGAAATAGGAAGACGAGTACGACAAATGTGGACTCGTCTATCAGGATTTTGAACTTTGATAGGTTGACGACGACAAATATAAGATTCTTTATTCTGATATAGAGTAAGAGTGTGATGTCTTGTGAGTTTTGTATCTTTTAAAAATAATTTATCCCCTAGACTAACGATCTGTTTACGGGCGTGCTGACCACACAAACTGATAAGTTTTTTTTTCCACAGCATTGAATACATTACATTTGAATTACAGGTTGATTTTGTCGGAATACATGTTATTAATGTTGATTGTAATACTAAACGCTGGTAAAGTTTTGTGAGTGTATAACATTCACAAGGGTTCTGAAGCAGGAAGGTGTTTGAACTAAAGTTAAGGAGTGCGTTTCGGACTATTTGTCCAGATTAATTGCCTCCCTCACCCTAACTGTCTTCAGGGGTAAACTTGATAGTGGATTAAAATTAAGGGATTATTTTTCTCTTTAATTTTGCAATAATTATTTTGCTTTTCCACTGTAGCAACTTATTTTTCAGGGAGTAAATCTTAACTACCATTTAGTTGGCGTAGTCGTGGTTTGCATTAGGTGCTTTATTGCCGATTAATAGCAGCGATAGTTAGATTTTTTATTTTGGAGGAGGTATCCCAGGGTTAAGGATATCATCTTTTGAATTTTTGGAAATTTTTTTTTTCTCGTAAGTGGTAGGAACCAGTGTATCCTTTTTCCTATTTTCTTTCTCCACTAGCCTCAGTCACTGACATAATATGGCCGAGAGGGCAAAGCTCAGACAACTCCTCAGGGACGAAGCGAGAGAGGAGGGACTGGAAGGAGAGGAAGCGAAAGCTTTTGTCAGGGACGAACTTGAGAGATATGATGCGGAGAGGAAAGAAGAAGAACTAAGAGGAAAGAAGAAGCAGCGGAGAGGAAAGAAGCGGAAGAACCGGCTATTACAGCAGAAAAAGATGGATGAGGAAATGGAAATTCGCAGGATGCAGCATGAGGAAAAGAGAAGGAGAGACAGCAGAGAAGGAGAGGGAGAGAGAGAGAGAGAGAGAGAGAGACAGCATGAGGAAAGAGAAAATGAGCAACAGAGACAGCACGAGTTGGCTCTTAAAACTCTAGAATTCCAAAGTCGTGGTGCTGCCTCTACCTCCAGCAATGGAGAGTCTTCTCCTCATTCTTCCTTAACTGATCCTTCTAACACTCAATCTACTCATCTCACTGCTATGTCTTTTCCGCTAGAATCTTTCCCTTGTCCAAATGAGAAGATTGACACTTGGCTAGATAAATTTGAGAAAATTGCAACTCTGTACGGTTTAGAGAGGTCGCGTTGGAATGTGAAGCTTTCTCAAGCTTTGAAAAGTTCGGCGTATGATGTTTACGCCAAACTGGAAAGCAGCCAACAAGACAACTATGATCTGTTGAAGAAAGCGTTACTGGAGCGCTTTGAAATGAACGCTCGCAAATTTTTGCAACTGTTTCGCAACAGCAGGAAGGAGAATTCTGAAACTTTTCAGCAGTTCTCATCTCGTCTAAAGGGATATCTAGCAAAGTGCCTTGAGCTTTCGCAGCTCCCCTCTACCTATGAAGGTCTTGAGGAATTTGTTTTAACAGAACAAATAAAGAACACTTTGTCTGCTGATACCCGGAGATTTCTAGCTGAGCAAGGGGCAGAAAAACTTGAAGACATCTTAGAGAAGTCTGAGCGTTATCACAATGCGCTGGCTGAACTACCGGCCACAAAGCGGAAACCGACAGAGGAGCATTTTCGAAAACATAACCTAGAGCAATCTTCTCAGGCTTCTAACCAAAATAACCACAGAGAAACTGGACCTCAAAACCCCCCTCCTGAAAAATCCAAGTTCTACAAGAACAAGTACCCCAACCACCCCAAACAGTCTGATCAACCCGACCGCCCTACATGGCAGCGTAGCCAGAAAGGACAAGGTGGCAAAGGGAGAACCCCTGAGCACGGGACATATGATCAGACCGAGCACACCGAGCCGAAACGCATCGGATGCTTATTAACAGTCTCGCAAGGTGGAATTATTGACAGTGATTCCCAACCTGTTGGGGATAGACCCTCAACGCGAGGTACTGTTACTTTGAACGGTTCTCAAACTTCTTGCTTATTTGACACGGGGCTTTCTTATGATTGCATTGTTGCCAGAAACCTGGTCAAACCCGGTCAAGAGACAGCAGAGACCGTCCAACTTTGTGGAGTTCGTAAGAGTGATGCACCTACAGCGCTTCCCATCGCATTGGTGGAGATACACTCTGACTTTGTCAGAGGCGTGATCAAAGCGGCTGTTATGGATGATCCCATCTACCCAGTCATACTTGGCGGGAGATACGTGTGTATTGGGAAACCGGAAGAGCCGATTGTGGCAGCAGTAACTACAAGAGGGCAAACCAAGAAGGAACGGGAGCCTGCGCCTAATTTGTTACCCATGGAACTTAAAGAAGCGCAATACAAGGACCCTACTTTGGCACCCTGCTTTAGGAAACTGCCCATGGCTAAGGAACCCAAACAGCACGGGGACATTTTTTCTAAGGATGGCGTACTTTATCGGAGAACGGGCAAGCCTGACCAAGGTTACAACCAGCTCCTAGTACCGAAACAGTACAGAAGCCAAATCCTAGAAATGGGGCACTCTCTTCCCTTCAGCGGACATATGGGACAGAACGCCACAAACCAACGTATAACCACTCATTATTGGTGGCCAGGAGTAAATACTGATATTATCAGATATGTCAAATCCTGTGCCCAGTGCCAACGTGTGCCACCCAAGCAACGGGCACCCCCAGTCTCTTTGGGTGAAATGCCAATAGTGGGAACACCATTCGAACGGGTTGTGATCGACATTTTAGGGCCTTTCGAAAGGACTAAAAGAAGGAACAGGTTTATCCTGACCTTAGTCGATACATGCACTTTATGGGCAGAAGCTATCCCGCTAACATGCGCAGATGCCAAGCATGTCGCAGAAGCCCTCGTGCAGATTTTCACTCGGTTGGGATTCCCTCAGCAAGTGTTGACGGATAACGGATCTCCATACCGAAACCTGTTGATGGATGAGATCGTTAAGATCTTGAGGACCCAACACATCCACACTAAGCCATATACTCCGGCCGGAAATGGGCTCGTGGAACGTGCTAATGGAAACCTCAACATGATGCTAAGTAAACTGGCACAAGTGAAACCTGAAGATTGGGATCTTTGTATTCCTGCAGCATTATTTGGCTACAGAGAATCTCCTCATACTTCCACAGGATTTCCGCCAGCTACGCTCTTATTCGGCAGACCCATTAAGGGCCCGCTTGAAGCCTTACTTCAGTCTCTGACAGACGAGAAGGCTGATGAGACAGTTGTCTCAGCCAGTAAATATGTGTCGGTTTTAAAGGAAAGGTTGAAACTAGGGTGGGACCTAGCAACGACTAACTTTAAGCGAGCACGCACAAAGCACGCTAACCGATACAGGAAAGTCGCGAAAGAGAGAGAACTGGAAGCAGGAGAGAAAGTTTTGGTGTTACTCCCTACCGAGAACAACCAACTGAAGATCGGATGGCAAGGGCCGTTTACCGTCCTGAAAAAGATTTCTAAGGCTAACTACCAGATCTCTATTCAAGGAAAGGAGAAGGTTTTCCATTTAAATCTCTTAAAGAGATACTTGGAAAAACCAGTGCCAACCTCCGACCATCTCCTGACGATCGCCAAAACTGACGAAGATGACGATAGTGGCAGGGATATTCCACCGCTATCACAGGAAATCTTTCAAAAATGTCAGAAGCGGCGACGCTCTTTCAAGCGCGCATGGGAGACATTCCAGAGGAAGGAAAACTTTGGGGAGGAGACTTGAGTAGGAATTGGAGAGAGATGGAGGGGGAAGATGAGAGGGAAGAAGACAGACACCCCGAAGCTACGGTTATAGGAAATTTAATTCCATAACGTAGACATGGAGTGCTTCCATATCTTAAGGGGGGACGTCCTGTCACGTGGGTTTTGATCATTAAATTGCCTACATCTTCTTCCTATTCTCTCACCCGCATCCTTTTATTTTATTATCTTTCCGTACTTGTTTTTCCTGTATTTTTTCGCATCACTCGTTGCGAAAAATATATTTCTTTCCCATCATCGTTTTTCTGTCTCATACTGACTAGTAACCTTATTGCATCAGATGTCAGTCGCGCAGGTAAGACGTGAATGTGCGAAAAATTCGTTTCGCTGGACATAGAGCAGACTTTTTGTCTACATTTGCACCTGTCACGCGCGGGTTTTCCGGGCCGAACGCTTAAGTAGGAGCGAATATTTACACCTTATAGTCGCAGTTTCAGACGGTTGTCTGAGATTTGCAACTGACACGCGCTTTTCCCGGTCAGTTTGTTAACGCAGGTGCGTAATCGCACTGATGGCTGTTACGACATGAGGGAAGCTGACGTAGGGTGTTAGAGAAGGGGAGAGACGGGCGCTGTTTCGTGGTTTCGAAACAGTGGGATTCTTTGTCCGTTTCATAGATATTAAACCTAGTTTGAAACTTTATTTTCATTCTTGTCTCAATAATTCGCAGTAGACAGGTGGTTCGCGAAGAGTAGAGCTGTATAAGCGAAGTTTCTTAGTTTGTTGCGACAATTTGTCGAACTTCTAGACTTCCATAAATATAAGCGTAAATTCTTAATTGTGCGATATCCTGTAGTGCTGTGTTTGAGGTAAATATTATATAGTAGTTCTCTAGAATTTTGTGAAGTGATTAAGTGTTAAATCGGCGACTCCATTTTAAACTCGTTGTTCCGAACAGAGTGCTTAATCTATATAGTCTGTATTATTTTCTAGTGACGCGTTTCAGTGGAAAGCAGAATAAATTATATTTCTAGCATTAAACCATAATGTAGCTATAATGAAGTTAATTTACTGCTAAATAATCAGTCGAGATCATATTTTTTCTAAAACTAACTTATAAATGCTAGATGCGACATCAGCGAATATTGACGGAATGCGCAAATATTCCTAATTCCTGATGATTGATTTTATATAACTTATTTTACGGGAAGTTTTAAAGATAAGTCAAGCTGTAGGCTTGCTATTAAAATGTAAGTTATATTGAGTACATATATGTAAATTATTTGATATGTGTTCTTTCTTTTATATAGTGAAACGGTGGTACCCAACTTGCCAGCGTTTAGTAAAGAGACATATTTGTGTGAAGCATAGACAGTTCCTATCTGTAACCACGTGGGTTTTTTGTTTGTTTCAAGTAACACTGGATCTGACAGTGCATATGCCATCAGAGAGAGACAGTAATAGCAATCCCACTAACGGTTTCTAAGGACTAGAAATATATATTGGGCTTTTGAGCCAGTTCATATTGCTCCACAAATTTAGATGTACATGCTGCCTGGCGGCGAAAATATTACAAGAAAAAAACATTAACATTCCGACAGAGATTGTGACTAGTATTGTGGTGACCAAATATAGTACCTGCCTGGAAGAAGACACCGATCTGACATTACTTAAATCCTAGAATCCAAAGCTAATGACATTGTGCTCTACTAACTTTCGTGCCTGGACAAATTTTATGCGACTTAATCAGACATTCGAAAAAATTAGAACACCCAAGGAATCGTTCCCTGAGACAGAGAGTTCAGTACGTCTTTTGGAACTGGGGATTTCTTGGTCGCTGACTGCATTTTTCGGGTCTGTGCGAAGGTCCTAGAATTATTATGTTCCCAGAGGCAACGAGCAAAGTTGTGAGTATATATGTGAGAGAAAGGCCATGGCTGGATGAATGAGAGTACACAGGTCTGAGTGTTATTTTACCGGTGTATTATTGTCACACATTTGCTGTCTTAAAATTTTTAATCTGCAGAATTTGTTACAAATGCTAGAGTTTCTTTTTTTTCTTAGGCTAAATCAGATTATCCAACTCTGTTCATACATTTACGAGAAAGAAAGAAACCTCTTAGACTCAACCCTATGTATCTATAACTCTTTGAGCCATCATCTGTTCTCTTAACGGGGCTGTGGGCTAAACCTAGAGTAAGATTCTAACGGGCTATCATCCTTGTAGCATTTTCCTTGAATTCTATGACTATTTGTATATGTTTTTTTTCCTTTATGTATTTTTTGGTGTTGTGAGAAATTTTGATATGATAATTAAAATATCTCTCTTGAACAAAAAAAACCAGTGCGTTGGTCAGCTCGATCCCAATTATCTGTATAAGCATTGTTATAGATTTTCCAAGTCTGTGTGTTTAACTGTCGTCACGTGTATGTGCGTGCCCGTGAGTAGATAGAAATATATGTAATATATATGTGGAATAGACTGTCGGACTCTGTAAAAGTCGTCGTAGAGGATAGGTGAGAGAGAGAGAGAGAAGAATTCTTTTTCGCTTTCAGCGACAGCCTCTATACCACTGTCTATCATCTCACCTGCCTTGTGTGTAAATTCTAGTACCTATATTTAGCTTGTTTAATAGATGATATCTCAATTTGATGTGGCGTAGTTTTTAACAAAAACAGCGTTTGGGCATCAACCGGAACGTATGCATAATCTAATTATAACTATGTTTTACACACTATATAAAATCCCGGATATAGCACGGAAGGTAGACGTTTGTTTCACGGTAAGAAACATTTAATTCATTTACTTTCTATTCTCTGACTAGCAGTGTAGCACCACAACTTCTTTGTGAGAATGTCTGAAATGATGGGGCGAAAACTTGTTTACCTCGACCATTAGTAGAAACAAAAATTATCCGGCTTAACGGTGAAGAGGAAGTCCATCCATGAAACGCAGCAAAGTGGAAATAGATGACAATACAGTCACACCCGCTTAGCGCTGCACCGTTTAGCACTGTTTCGTTATAGCGCTCTTGCAAACTGGTATTCAAAATCTATTCGTAATTTCAAAATCATGACAAAAATTCACCAGTGCAAAAACAAGTCACAGGAGTCAGAACTTTCAGAATGCTAAGAGTTCTTCTTCTTCTTGTTATATGTGATTTCGGCCATAACCGCTAACATCTATTTCGCCAATCAAAGCGTTTCAAACATACGCGCTCTATCGCTTACAGCCAATGAACTCTCTCTTCTCAGAGCATGTGGCCTAATTCTTTAGTTCAAGCCCTGTCTCTATCGCGTTTGCGCACATCTTTAATCTCTCGCAAATTTTTCCATTTAAAAAAAAAATCCATCGTGTCTGGAAAACAGCCTGCAACTACACGTGCTGCTAGTGTGTCTAAGGTGTAACGGAAACGCGTGTGCTTGGATGTAGAACTGAAATTATCAATGAGGTGGGAAGCTGATGAGCGGAACTTGCCTCTTTGTTACGTCTACGAATTATGAAAAATTGCAGACCAGATAAAAGCGTCTGCACCGAAGTCCTCGAAATCGTCTGCAACGAAGGTGACACGTTCAAGGAACCAGTGAAAAATTTCATAACACATGAAATTACAACAAACTCTCGACGCCTACTTGAAGATGAAGCCGAGCTTCGAGGAAGACCCACGACCAGTGCGGTGCAGCAGGAGTCGTAGTCGAAGTCGGTAAAAAAAAAAAATACATATACGAACTTCTTCTTCTTCCTCGTTCGCCCTGAAAAGGACGGTGGTTGCGTTGTGTCTGTTTATGCCTAAGCTGTGATATCTGCACCTTTCGGTCGACACATCCGACTTCAGCACGGCATTTTTTAGGGACCGGGTTTGCCTTCCCATTGCGATCCGTACTCGCTCAGCCAGACTGCACTGCTGCAGACTGTTTCCAGGACCACCACGTGGAGGTGGAGTACGGTCTTGAACAGCTCTGGTTCGCTGATCCTGATGCAAGCAGTCAAGCTATGGGTCGCTGACTGCATTCACTATTGCTGCATCTTTGGGTCCCATATACGAACTGAATTCTCCGAATTTTACGAGACTTAAGCCAAAGCAGATCCACGTTTGATCGATGCTCATTAAAAAAAAAGGGGGGGGGGGGGGCCGAAAAAATTGAAATAACATTTCAAAGTAGTTGTTTATTATTAACTTAGTACATTTTAAGTACATTAGTACATTTTAACAAATCTTCAATATTAGATTACTGATCGAAAAACATCTCCAGCATCAACGCGATTTATACCATAACTTCATCGATTTCACAAAAGCCTTCGATCGAGTCTGGCATGAAGGCTTATGGCAAATAATGAGAAAATTCAATTTTGATATCAACATCATATATATCATTGAAGACAAGGACGCAAGAAGTGCTGTTTTTGCAAGCAATGACATTGGAGAATTTTTCAAAACAACTGTAGGAGTTCGTCAGGGATGTATCCTGTCACCAGTGCTCTTTAATATATATCTAGAACATATTATGCAGGAGGCTCTCTACGATTATAAAACAACCATATCGATTTGAGGCCGACCTCTTTGCAATCTACGTTTTGCTGATGATATCGATCTTATAGCTGGAACAGAATCAGAACTTCAAGACCTTACCTCTAGACTGGAGAAAGTAACAAGAACGTATGGGATGGAAATTAATATAGAAAAAAGCAAGATATTGGTGAATAGCCATAAGAAACATGTTCCGACCAACATTACGTTAAATAGGCAAACGTTAAAAAGTTAACACCTTTAAATATCTGGGGTCCACTTTATGTAGTGATGGAAGATCAAGTAAAGAAATCAAGACAAGACTTGAGATGACCTCAGCTGCCATGACAAGGCTGAATGTGATCTGGAAAAGTAACATTAGTTTTCCTGTGAAGATCAAATTATACAAATCACTTGTATTATCGATTCTCTTGTATGGGTGTGAGGGCTCGACACTCACTGCAGATACGGAGAGAAGGATTCAGGCTTTCGAGTATAAATGTTATAGAAGAATTTTGCGCATTTGCTATAAAGAGCACAAAACAAATGTCTGTGTTAGAGAGAAAATAAACACCTATGCAGGCCACCAAGAACCACTTTTGTCAGTAGTGAAACGTCGAAAGCTTGCCTGGTTTGTGCATGTAACTCGTCATGACTCCCTTTCGAAAACGATCCTCCAGGGAACAGTCGAAAGTAAACGGAGAAGAGGAAGGCAAAGAAAATCCTGGGCTGATAACATCAAAGAATGGGCAGGGCACGGTTTTTCCACACTTGTACGCATTGCTGAGGATAGAGAGCAGTGGAGGACCCTGTCTGCTGATGCTTCCACCATGGCACCCCTACGACCCATGACGGGTTACGGGTTGAGATGAGATGAGTACATTTTAAGCAACGGAAAAAAAGTAAAAAGTTTGATTTATGCATACACACACAAAAAGAGGGGGGGGGGGGGGGGAAATTAAAATAACATTTCAAAGTAGTTGTTTATTTTTAACTTATACATTTTAAGCAACGGAGGTTGTTGTTGTTGTTGTTGTTTAACTAGGGTTGCTGAGCTTCTCGCTCTTTAGCAGCCAATACCAAGTTGAAGACTCCTTGGTATTATCTACTCTGTAGATCTAGGCTTTTCCTGTGGCTTTTCTGCCATTCCGAAACAAGTTGAGTTGAAATCATGAGCTCCAGTTTCACCAGCTTCGCTTATATTTAAAGGATCGTCACATATGGTCCCAAGCTAGGAGTAAGAAGTGCGTGGTATACTGTGCATTCTCCGCCATCCAAGGGGGCTCTCCAACTACGCAGAGCTAAAATACTGTGTTCTGGTTCTGGGCTCTCCCATGGAATTTTCACGTCCTGCACAGAGCCACTTCTCAGCTTCCCCTGCCTATCACTGGGTCCATAGTGAGATCCTTCAGAACGCAGTCAACCAAGTCAAAGCCAAAGAATTACGTCTGGGGCTGAAGTGACTTCTCCAAGCTTAGTGTGCAATGCTGGGTTCTCAACAGGTTTCAACACAGAGGGAATCCTGGGAAGTGTGTGGATGATTTCAAGAGTCAATGAGGATTTAATTAACCTCACAGACATAGGTTCACTTCCACGTACGTATACTGTAGCATTGTGCATAACTGGTTGTCATATAAGGATGACTCCAGATATGCCTCCATGCATAGCAACGGAAGTAAAAATAAGTGCCTTGTGAAGTTTTTCGAAATAGTGAGTTAAAAAAAAAAAAGGTCTTCTGATGTATAACTTAGAAGGGGCAAGAGTTCTGCAAATCCCGCTCTATCATTACATTATCTATCACTGAAAGAGGTTGAGAATTTAGACCGTACTTCTAAATTGATCCCTCGAAATGCAATACCCTCATACCCTGAGATCATTTAAGATGCTGCTTTGACTGTCATAGCGTTACCACCCACTCAAGTCAGTGGGAACGTTTGTTTTCTACCCTCGGAACAATCAAGTCCGATTTGAGAGCAACAATGAGGCCGGATTAATTAATTCATTAATTCATAACCCTCCACTCCCAACGGAGCATAGGCCTTCAACAAACACATGCCAAGTCCTCCTGTCACGTGCCATCATCTCAAGTTCTTTCCACGTTCTCCTCATCATTTTCACCTCTGTTTCCAGCTCTCTTCTCCATGTGCTTCTTGGTCTACCTCTGCTTCTCTTGCCCTGGGGGTTCCAAAACAAGGATTGCCTTGTAATGCTATCAACAGGTTTCCTCAGTGTGTGTCCTATCCATCGCCATCGTCTTCTTCTCATCTCTAATTAGACTAATTAGAAGCGATACATTTTTTTCAGAACCAATTCAATTGAAATAAAAATTATCATATTTTAAAATACTTTTTGTGAGTTTTTGTTTTTTGTATTACTGTATGAATGAATGGTTTAAAATGCCATCTACGAAATCCATGTATTCACACATTTACCATACTTACACATATAACTCCATATAAGTGCATAATTCTATGCCATATGACTAGTAAAGAAAATTATAGTCGGAGTCGAGAGTCGAAGTCGGACTTCTGACATTTCCGGAGTCGGAGTTGGACAATGTTTTTGGCCGACTCCACAACCCTGCTCACAGCCCAGTTCCTTGTCTAAGACGTAGCCTACCGCTGCTGCTGTGATGTGTAGCTATTTTGCTGATGTAATCACATATGCATTATACACCATTTAATAAAGGCTTATTACTGTACTATCAGTGTATGTATTACACCCATGTGTTACTGTACGTATACTTTGTTACATCTCAGTTTCAAAATAACCAATCAGATTCGCATCTCGTAAATGCTATGTTTTAATGACACCATACAATGCTGTTTCGTCACTAAATACTGCGTTTTCTAGTAACGTATTATGAGCGCTAAACGGGGTATTACTGTACATGCATAAACATAATACTGTACTGTAGGTCTCTGTGACGTGGAACGGAAATATTGATACAGTAATCTGACAGCCTTTGCTTTCCCATTTAGTGTCTACCATTTGCTAAGCCAAACCACGCAAATTTCTGACTGCATTACTCATATCTAATCCACGCCTTTTTTTCTTGACATGTAAACAAACAGACATTTACTAATTTCCGTGACCTGCCAGCATAACAGGCAGCGAGCCCTGATTTGTTTACCTGAGTTCTCACGCGAGCTGATTTGCCAATTATTGGTCATTAGGCAGACGCGCGTAGAAATAACGGATTGTTTGAAGAAGAGACAAGGGGCGATAATATTTTCCCTACCACCTTTGATGTTAGCACGTTCCAGGGGGAGATAACGTTTGATCTGCGCAATGGGACGTAATCTAAGAAAGGCCCGTGCACGGCAAAGTTTTCTGATGTCGGTCAGCATCGCTGAGTAGAATGAACGAAGAAACCTGTGATCCGGGAAACGCAATTCCTGATTCCCTACTATAAAGAAGGTGTGAATTGTAACGTCTTCTGGTGATGATAACACCACGAGCTGTATATATACCGCGCTCTCTCAAATTCGGTTATTAGAGTCGCTCAGAAATTCTTGGATAATCTAAGCACGACGGACTAGAACCCTCTTTATCGCTAAATGTGTTAAATTGTCCCGTGGGGATTTCATTTTCTGATTTGTGGTAATAGAAATTGTGCTTAAGTGTTAAAATGTGTTAGGTTTACCATTTTTATTCACTATAATTCCTTAGCGTTTAAAACTAGTGAAATAACATAACGCATAGATATTTCTTGCCAGTAGTTCAGAGTAATGTAATTTCAAATACCTCATTTTTTCTTACACAAGAAGATACGGCTTAGCTAACTGAGATTATTAAGTGTGACGGATCAGTGACCGAATAGAATTCGCATTATATTTCATTGTGTGAAATTAAATAAGTGACTAGAGTTAATGTTATGTGACTAAACAACAGACGCCAACAAATAGCTAGTAGTGACAGGCGATTTTTGTTAAAGTGCGCGTATGGATACATTGAATAATAATTGACTTTGTGCGCTGTTCATTTTCTCGCAGGCAATAACGGGGGAGGGCACCTACCTTTTTTCCCCGACATGCCATAGCGGAAAACGTACGGGTGGATAGGATAGTAGCAGTTTTTCATAAATGTTCTTTTCTTCCCAATATAGCATCTAATCAAAACCAGCGGCCAGCGGTTTAATATTACCAGTAACATTATTATTATTTTGGGTCTTCGATTTTTGGACCTGTTCAGTCCTCTTTCTTCATTCAGAGAGAGACCAATAGAAACAGTACGAGTAATCGTAACTGGACGGTACATTACCCAGAATTATTTATCAAAAATTATCCAGCCCACTGAGCATACGAAAGAACATATATTCCTGACGTTTGACAGCCGTGGCAACGGGGTGATCCAGAAAACTACGCTGTTTCAAAATCGGCACTCACCATAAGAGTCAGCCGATAGGGTTTACCATTATTATCAGTTTTACATATTGTAACATTTGTCTTAACAACCAGAGGCTAGGCAATACAGGAACTACTTTTCTCTTTTGTAACTGTGAACGTCCCGCGAACGTCTTGCTTCAGTAACTATATGCGGTGACGCAGGATATATCCAGGAAAAATTAAACCACCAAATTTGGCGTACACCTTGTAATTTTTATTCCATACAAAGGCTGGACTGGGGCCAGATTTGGGCAACCCACCTGACAATATAGGTTCATACTATTGTAATTTTTCAAGGGATACCTACACCATTATTAGGTAAGCAAGAGTGTTTGTGGCTACAGATGACAGAGTGAGAGACAGAAAGAGAGTAAATATTTTCCTTTGTTACAATCATTGTACTAACATCTTGTTTCCTTTCGCTAACCTGAGTACTTTACTGAGTAGTAATTTTAGTGGGGAACTTGTTCTTCATGGTCTATTCTGTAACGAAGTGCTTATCTTTGACCTTTGGGTTATTAACTTCTTTTGGGATCCTTTCTCAACAAGGGGAGGGCACTTATTCGGTTATTTTCATATATCTGTAAACATGATTTATTTGATTTCTCTATATGTTTGATGTTGTAAAATGTTTAATGATAATAAACAACAAAAAGACCTAAAATAAGCGTGTTGGTCAGAACCATACCCAATTAACCATAGTTTTTCACGTTTGTGTGTATTGTTGTCACATAATTGTGTGTGTGGGTGTGGTTAGTGTAACTTATATTTCATATAGGAAGAGAAAGATTGTCTTATATTAAAATATAGTCGTATAGATAGGCTGGACTAGAGAAACTACTCATTCCAGAGACAGATCTTCCTCTTACACTATTCCCTCGTGAAAATCTATTTCTTACCCTTTATTCTCATATATTTACCACTATCATCTCTGCTCAGACGGGACCATAAATATCTTCTGACCTGTCTTTAAAAATTTACGACAGTCTCACAAGAGTAAATGCAAAAAACAGCATTTGTTACGATGAAGCAGGTTTTTTTCGGAGTGCAATGACTTATAAGAATAACACAGATTGCTGAACAAACACAATTTAAACAATATATGGTCAAGCGAACGAAAAACAGTAATTAAAACCAATTTTATAGTTCTTATAATTATTCCTGTACTTACTTTCCTTTCGTCGGTGTTAATTATTACGGTTGATAAATAAGTGTTTCTCTATATATACTCTAAGCCAAATGTTCATAGCTTTGTTGCTGCAGTTCTGATTGGTTGGGCTTACGTTTTTGACCTGCGTCGGATCGGAGGCACAATTAGTGATATGATCAGATCATATCATCTGCCATCTCCGAATCGAAGATTGTTTATAATGGAACTGCCACGATACTCTTATTTTAATGGGACGTTGTGATAGACTGGTCGACCTTTTAATGCAAACTGCCCACGCGTATTGATCTCGTTGTGTAAACCGTTTGCCACCAAATGCTCCTCCCATTTGTCTTAAAATGCTCCTTCCATTTGCCATAAAATGCTCCTTCCCAGCTTATTATTTATGGTTTTCAAAAAAGTGTGATGGCTTTATTTGCACCAAATAGTTTACCTAGTACAGAGTTTCTTAACCTATTGCTCACGGCCCACTGGAGGTCCATAAATGGAATCTAAGGGATCCGTGAATATACCCTAAAAACTAAAATGTAACTTTTTTTTCATATACTTTCATGTACATTTTTTTTCCAAGAAGGGCTTCATAGCCTTCATCGGACAATCAAAGTGGTCCACAGCTTTCACTGGACAATCAAAGGGCTTCATAGCCTTCACTGGACAGTCAAAAGGGTACATAGCCTTCATCGGACAATCAAAGTGGTAGATAGCCTTCCTCGGACAATCAAAGGGATCCATAACCTTCATCGGACAATCAAAGGAGTCCATGGCGCAAAACAGATTAAAAAAACACTTGTATAGTAGTTATGCATACATTGAATTTTCTATGTAATCTTTCTTATGTTCTTTTGTTGCTACGTAATTTACTCCATTGTTGTATACACTCATATTCCAAAGGTCTCAATTTTTCATCGAGTTCTTGCTCTCAGGATTTACATTTTTCATCAAAATGTAATGGAGAGTTATGAAATATAATGATTCTCATTTTACGTGTGATAATTTTCTGGAAGAACAATACAGAATATTGGATACGCTAATGTTACAGCGTTGTTAGTTGAAAGCAAACGAAATGTGCAAGAACTAATAGAATAAGCGGCATAAAAGTGTTTTATAAATGCATACTACTAATCTGCCTGTATGCTTCCAAGATACCGAGAGGTAATAAAGACAATAAACGGTCGCAATCGATGAATCAACACGACTCAACACTGCTGGAATTTGGCATCAAGTATTAAACTAACAAAGAGGGACGCATGTATATACTACAACGAGCGTTCTACAGAAAGAATCATCATTCAAACACTTCGAAATTTGCGAATGGAGTCTGAGTACCAATAAATCTGCTCGGAGTGTAATGATGTCGAATCTGAACCACAATAACGATAAGAAACTGAGTGGCGAGAAACTGCAAGGAATTATTTAAATTTCAGATGTATCCATTTCAGTTCGTGTGTGTGTGTTTATGAGCCATTAACGGAGTGAGACTAAAGTCTAAAAACAGGATATTCAAGAAAAGTAGTATTTGTTCAAGTCAATGTTTAAAAGTTCCTATAAAAACGTTGGCTGGTTAGAACGCTATCCTTTCGCAGCACAGTTAAATGGCTCCGAGTGCAAAACCTGGTAGAGTCGCGCTCCAGTCTAACCACCTATTAATGGGTACATAAGTCTGCTCTCGAGTTAGGGAAGGAAAGGACAGCAAGGAAAGAATGGTCACTCCACTTCAAGAAAAGCTGGACCTAGTATGAAGAAGCCTCGAACACTTCACTCAGAACCGGTGCGAGGGCGGTGCGGTCGCACCAGCCGCCGATATAGAAGAGGCGCCGAAATACATTACAAAATTAATAAAAACGTAAATATTTTAAAAGAACAAGAAAGATGAAACAAAAATGTCACAGTAAATAATTATTTGCTTATATGAAAGTGGTCGCCATTGTGACGTACGTCTAAGTATGACAAATGAATTTTTGTATGTTCGTTTTTCGTATGTATGATCATTATTTGACTGAAATGCATGTTATATATATTTTATGGTCAAAGGGACAGAACCCGAAATATCGATACTACTATTCTTTATGAGTTTACTTCCTCTTGTATAGAGACACGTTCGGTCTATAATGTCTTGAACGAAGCGTGACCATATCTCCTTATTTGGTAGTATCAGTCAACTGTTGTAGATGTTTGAAACCTTTCTTAACGCTTCTGTTCATGTCCATAAAAGGCGCGACTGTGTAAGACTTTTATCTCGAATGTTCTTAGAATCGTCTTATTGTGAACAGCGACTCAGAGATTGTCACTCTGCGCATGTCTCGACTGGGTTGTCGTTTTGTTGTTCCGCCCAGGTCGGGGAGTTGAGAAATGGACTGATTAGCGAGCGGACGCGATTGCGTCTTGTGATTCTCTGAGGGAAATACATTGTCTTTGTGAGTTAGTTAGCTAACTAGACTATTTCCCGGTATTAGTCAAGCCTGCCTGGAGGCATATGTTCATGGTTGATTTTCCGAAATAAGGTAATTCCTCTTGTATCGAACTTTATGCTATCATCTAGAGGTTCGTCATTTTGTCGCCTTTTTGCTCGCCTGTGTGATTCAAAATGGAGAGGTACTTTGACTAGGATTAAGTCACCGGTATCTTTATACCTGAACTAATTATATATATATGGGTCGCTCTAGACCAACAAGACTATTGTCTGTGTTCCAGGATTCGTTATATCAGAGATCACGTCCAAGTCAGATGGTTAGACTTAGGAAGGTTATAAAGGTCGAGCTGACCTGTAATCCATGTATGCTACTCACGTGCAGACAGTAAACGGACGTATTGTATACATCTGATCTGCTAGCATCAGGAAGGAATAATTATTATTGTCTATGAACATTAAGGATCTGCAGCTGACCACGGTTGCAGAAGTTATATGCATTATTTATCAAGCTTCGCTATGATATTTGTTTTCCATACAACTATTGAGTATTGACTTCTACATGACTGTCAGTTAACATGAGTTTGAATGCTGCATTCGTTGTACTATGCTGATGTGAACATAAGTATCATGACTGTTTTGTGGCGTGCAATAAATGGTATAAACCTAAAGCGAAGTTACCATTTTTATGACTCTACACGTCATGTTGCCTGTGGTGTACCCTGAACTGTTCTACTGCAACACACACACAGCAACAATCTAAACCAGATAAGACACCCACATCTTGCATTGTAATACCTGGTGTCGATAGAGGTGGTAATTTGACGGCATCCTAATTCCACCCTTATCAATTTATGGTGGCCAATAGTTGGTTTATTCTGGTACCAACTCTCAAGGGGGTCAACAAACCCAGACATCATCAGCAGACTACAAGACAACATTGCAGTTGCTATTCATCACCTTTGATGAAATTTTTTTTGAAAGACGCAGCAGTACTGACAGTTGTTGATATTTTGAAACTACCCGGCGCTGCTCGGCGGTATTGAAGTTTGTCTACAAATAGAAGGACAAGTACCGAGCGAATGGATTTCCTGATCTGTTGAAAAGAAGGACAAGTGCCGTAACAACTGTTCCGGTCTCAGAATTACTGTTGCAGTTTCAGAAGGTCAAGTTCAGAAGCTGTTTCCTGTCAGAAGCTGTTTCCTGTTAGAAGCTCATTTCCTTCGTCATGGCAGTTTACGAGAGCAGATATGGATCAACGTTGGATCATTGTCCTAAGAATGCTGATCACATCCTGTTCTGAACTGTGCTGACGTTGTGGATACATAGAAGTTAAGTGGCCTGTTTTGTTTGTGAACTGTGCCCTTATGTTCTAACTGAGCCTTCTGTCTATCACATTTTCACACTATTTACATGTTTATATGTTATATGTTATTTGGATTTGTATTTATATGTTTATATTTCTGCGGGTTTTTCTCGGTTGGGCGGTGTCTTTCAGTAGATGATACCACGTCACAGAGGTTCTACTGTTAGCGTTTTCGTTAGGGACTGTGCGAATTTCCTACTGTGGAATTTGCTAGCGACAATCGTTGCTATATCTGTTTAGTTGTGACGAGTTGTGCTTTATTTTCGTTTTTTGTATATTTTTTGTTTTTGTTTCTCTCTTTCTTTCTGTTTTTTAGTTTCGATTTCGATTGTTTGTATTTGTAGGTCTCCTCTTTTCTATTATTCAGTTCTTTAAGTATATTTTTGTGTATACACTGTAGCGTCATTTGTTTGTTATTGTTTACATTGACTCTGATCTTTGTTATTGTTTACATTGACTCTGATCTTTGTTTTTGTTTACATTGACTTTGATCTTTGTTGTTGTTTACATTCGACTTTGATCTTTGTTATTGTTTACATTGTTGGTGACCTTTGTTATTGTTTACATTGTCTTGTTATTGTTTGCATAGTTCTTGCATAGTTAGCTTTCACTATTGTTACATATATGCTCATGCACTATTGATCTATAGTGCACTTATCATAACTAACTGGTGGTTTGTTGCTTATGCACTATTGTAGTGCAGTTATGATAAATAACTGATGGTTATGCACTGATTTGGGTAGTGCACTGATAATTAAGAGGTGACTTGTGATATTATTGTACAACTGATAATACAAATTGGTGTCAAGTCTTGTTTCCCACAGAGATTGGAGTAAACATAGTAATTATACAAGCACTTTATTAAGTCTTGTTGCTATTAAGATTGAAATAAGATAATTAATTATTTCAGGTTCTGTACTCACATTTTAGACATCATGTCTACATTTGAGTACTTTATTGAGCAGGGTAAAGCCCTTGGGAAGACAGGTGATAAATTAGAAGAATTTGCGACTGTTCAATATGCCAAGGCATTGAAGTCGGAGGAAAAGAAAATGAAAGAACTAACTGAACAAAAGAGAATAGATGCTGAAAATTTAAAAAACTGCAGATGCAGGTAGATGAAAAGAGATTACAAATGGAAATGGAAAAACAAAAAAGAGAAGCAGAATCTCAGGAGAAGAGACTTCAGGCTGAGGTTGAAAATAAGAGACTTGAAAAAGAAGCTGAAAATAAGAGACTTGAAATAGAGGCTGAAAATAAAAGATTAGAAAAACAGGCTGAGGCTGAAAATAGAAGATTAGAGAAAAAGTTACAGGCTGAGGCTGAGGAAAGAAAGTTACAGGCTGAGGCTGAGGAAAGAAGGTTACAAAGAGAGTCTGATGAGAGAAAAGCAAAAATGGAACATGAAGAAAAACTCTTAGCTTTGGAGTTAGAAAAGTTGAAGTTATCTAGTAATGCTAATGATGCCAATAAGGTATCATCTGCTAATAAGTCTAATGCTGTTGATTTTAAGCTTAATTTACCAGCATTCAATGCTTCAATTGATGATATAACATTTTATCTAGATAGATTTGAAAGTGCATGTAAGGTGCATAATATAGATAAAACATTATATGTTTATCATCTATCCAAGATACTTAGAGGTGATGCTTTGACTTTGTTGGGTATGGTAGATGTGCCTGACAAGAACAACTATGAGGTTGTCAGGGCGGCATTGTTAAAGAAGTACCAACTTAACGAAGACGGATATCGTCTTAAATTTAAAAACATGTTACCAGAAACTGGAGTTGAATTCTCAGAATTCATCTCAGGCATACGTCTTACTTTTTTACGATGGGTTGAGCTGTCTAAGACAGAAAGTACATTTGAAGCCCTCATGGACTTACTTCTTAGAGACAAGGTTATGTCTTCTGTTAATGAAGCTTTTCTTTCTTTTCTTCATGAGCGTAAGCCTAAAAATATAAAAGAAATGGAAGAATACTGTAGCCAGTATGTTACTGCACATCCTCACATAACCATTAGCAACACTAAGGTAAAAGAAGGTCTGCCAGTTGCTTCGGCAGCACCTTATGGCCCGAATTTTATGCGTAAATTTCAGGGTAGCCAGCAAAATTTCAATAAAAAGAGTAACCGTAATTATGCCCAGAACCAGGGTAATCAATTTCAGGGAGATTCTTCTTCCCAGAACTGGAGACAACCTAATATTACACGGTATTCTATTCCCGGTAACTTTAGAAATTTTCATAAAGGTAATCGGTATAGAGGAAAATATTTTTTCTCAGAGACCTCAATACCAGGATAATAGAGGTTCTCAACAGTATAGAGATGGTAATGACAGTTATGGAAACTGGAACTCAAACCAGGATAAAAATTACAGTAGGGACTTTAATGATAATTGCAGAGGCAATAATGGTCGCGGTAGATCGCAACAGAAGAGAAAAAGATATCAACAGACAAACTCTGTTCAACAAGAATCTCAGGGAGCAGATAAACAGGTTAATAATAATAAAGACCATAATGCTATCGGATGCTCATCTTTTGACTTTGGTAGGGCAAATAAATGTATCCAATGCAGTACTTTATTTGATCCGAAAACCATTAGTACTCTAAGCTGTGGTCATCCTTTGCCCGCTCTTCCTGCTAATGTTGCTCATGATGGGAGAGGTTCTCTTATATTACATAAGGGGCTTGTAAATAGTAATCCAGTCTCGGTGTTGTTTGATTCTGGATGTACTACTGTCGGGGTTAGGCAATCTCTTGTAGATCCATTCTGTGCTACAGGAAAGGTCATCAAATGTGTCACATTTGGTGGCACGTTGGAAAAATATCCTACTGCCATAATACATATTGCTACTCCTTTCTTCACGGGAGAGGTCCACGCGTGTCTACTTCCAAACCCTATTGCGGACCTTATTATTGGTCGTATTCACGGAGTTAGGGAATGTACCCCACAGCAGATTGCTGTTTGGGAAGAGCAAAACATTGAAGCTACCAATATGGTGGTCACAAGAGCACATGCTCTGGATCCACCTCAAACTTCATTAACTAATAATGATGAAGTAAATGAACAAAATAGTCACTTGACTATTACACGTGACTCATTTATCAAATTGCAAGAAGAAGATCCGTCGTTACAAAAATTCTTCATTCTAGCAAAAAAAGGTGATCCTAATCAAAATACTAATAGAAAATCTTGGATTTCTATGAAGAACGGCGTACTTGTACGTATGGTACAAGACTCGACTACATCCACTCATTCACAAATTCTTGTGCCTAAGAGCATGAGGGTGCAAATATTGCAACATGCTCATGACTCGCAATGTGCTGGACATATGGGTTTTTCCCGTACAAAGTCGAGAGTTCTTGCGGCTTTCTTTTGGCCATTTGTGAGCAAGGACATACGAATGTACTGTCGCTCTTGCAAAGTATGTCAGGAGGTCAAATCTAAAGGACCACGACATGCTGCGCCTATTCAGGCTGCTGACATTCCAATTCGCCCTTTTCAAAAAATGGCAATAGATATTATCGGTCCTTTTAGAATTAAGTCGGCTAGAGGACATCAATTTATTCTTACATGTGTCGATATGTGCACACGTTGGCCAGAGGCAATACCTCTCAAGAGCATCTCAACTGCTGATATTGCAGACGCTCTTTGGCTGATATTTTCTCGCTTGGGTTTTCCCGGAGAAATATTGTCAGACCATGGCACTCAACTGATATCAGACACTATGTCACAGGTAATGTCTATGCTACATATAAAAAGGTCTCTCAGCAGTATCTATCACCCAATGTCTAATGGGTTGGTCGAACGTTTAAATAGGACTCTAAAAACTTTACTGGGTAAAATAACTGAGGATCATCCTCAGGATTGGGACAGGGTCTTACCCGCGGCTCTCTTTGCGTATAGAGAGGTCCCCAATGAACATACGGGGTTTTCCCCTTTTGAACTTGTCTTTGGCGCGCAACCGCGCGGCCCTATGTCTTTACTTCACGATCTAATCACTGCCGATAATATTAGCGATGAGACTCAGTCTTCTTATGAGTACGTCATTGCTCTTAGGAAAAAAATCATTGAGGCATGCAGACTAGCAACTTCGTCTTCCGAATTTGCTAAAGAAAAGGCAAGGCAGTTTGCGAATAAGAATAGATGTCTACGACAACTTTGTCCAGGTGACAAAGCTCTCGTTCTACTTCCTTCAAGGGAGAACAGACTTCTAATTGCATGGAAAGGTCCATATGCAATAGTCTCCAAAATTTCTGATGTCGACTATGTTGTCGATATTGATGGAAAGCATAAAACTTTCCACATAAATATGCTCACGGAATTTCATGAAAGACCAGACTATTTGCAGCCTATTTTCCAGGCAACGGACAATTCTCAAGTACCTCATGGTCAATACTCATCGCTGTCAGTTATACAGGATGAGGAAACTACTTTTTCTGATGTCAATCTTCCTCTTTCTATGGTCCCACTTTATTCTACGGAATCTTGGAAAAACGTGACCGTTTCTCCAAATCTTTCCGCTGAGGAACATCGACAAGTTTCTTCGATGTTGCAAACATTTCAGGATGTTCTTACAGACATCCCGGGACACACACATGTCATTGAACATGACATTGTGCTAACTGATCATAATCCTATCAGAGTCAGACCCTATCCAATACCTATCCATTTCCAGTCTCAAGTCGAAAAAGAATTGGATGAAATGATACGTTTGGAAATCATTGAAACATCCACTTCAGCATACTCTTCGTCTATGGTTATTGTTCGAAAGAAGGATAATAACATTCGCATTTGCGTAGATTATCGCAAATTGAACCAAGTTACGAAGTTCGACGCTGAACCTATGCCTTCATTAGAAGAGCTACTCAATAAACTTTCTAATTCTAGATTCTTTACCAAACTAGATTTGTCTAAAGGTTATTGGCAAGTCCCGCTAACTGAACGTGCCAAACCTTTTACAGCTTTTTCTACACCTAGGGGTTTATTCCAATGGAATTTCATGCCTTTTGGTCTTATGAACGCCCCTGCTACATTCGTACGCATGATGCGGCGAATTCTCGCATATCGTACAGATGTCATAGCATATCTAGATGATATCTGTCTATTCAGTGATTCCTGGGAAGATCACTATTTGGGTTTATACGAATTACTGTCTACTCTTCGCGAGTATAACTTGACTGCAAAACCCTCTAAAGCCTTTATAGGATTTAGTGAGATTTCTTTCCTAGGTCATCGTGTTGGTCATGGTCTTTTAAAGACAGAGGACCACAATGTTTCAAAAATACTTAACATTTCGGTCCCTAAGACAAAGAAACAAGTAAGGAGTCTATTAGGTTTGATCCAATTCTACGGACGATTCATTCCGAATCTGTCCTCCATTATGGCACCGCTTTCTACTTTATTGAAGAAAGGGTCGCCTAATTTGATCCGCTGGTCAAAAGAATGTCAATCCTCATTGGACCAGGTTAAAGACCTATTTTCATCTCCACCTATTCTTAGGTTACCTACTATTGAGAAGACTTTTGTTCTTCGAAGTGACGCCTCGTCAACTGGGATTGGGGCAGCACTAATGCAGGAGTATTCTGATACTCTGCATCCGGTGATGTATATCTCTAGGAAATTAAATGCTGCAGAAAAGAATTACTCGGTTTTAGACCGTGAGTTATTGGCTATGGTATGGTCTATTCTGAAGTTACAAAGATTTCTTCTAGGCGCACATTTCATTGTGGAAACCGACCAGAAAGCGCTTACTGCTATTCAGAGCAAAAACTTGAAGAGCTCGAGGTCCACTCGTTATGCCATAGCTCTTCAACCATTTCATTTCTCGGTTCGAGCTATCCGTGGTTCGGATAATGTAATGGCGGACATTCTGTCCAGATGCCCACACGATTCCACATGATTCTTCTGTCATATATATATATTTCCTGATATACAGTCCAATGTTATAATGACATGTTAGTAGATATTTTTTTTTTTCTCACTTTTTTGAGGGGGAAATTTATAACATTGTACCATGTAATTATCTAAGAAGGCTTAGTTAGTGATATACGGGCCAAAAGATCACTCGGCCACATTTAAATAAATTATTTTCAGGATTGTATTGAGAGATTTACCAGTTGTCTTTAAGATTTGTGTTATTGATATTTTCGCAGCACATCATTGAAGATGCGAGATTGTGTCCATTGTGGAACTTTGAGTATATCAAGTCCTGTACTAGATTGGGAGCGGATGATGTCCACATCTTCTTCTATTGAATGTTTAATGTCAACGAAGATCAACACATGTATTACTTATTAGTTATTGATGCATTACATAATGTAATAAAATAGTGCGGTATATTAATATATTACACCGCTATTTGCAACACATTGTATGATATCATAATAATATATTTGATTTCATATATTGGTATGAGAATAATTTGACTTTTATTATGATGTTGCCATCATTGTGGTTTGTGTTGGTGGCACCTTCCTGGGATATATACGCGTATACTTAGATAAATTTTTCTCTAAGGACCTGGGATATGATCTCAGTTTCGCTCCAAGTGTTGAGCTATTTTGTTAGGTATATCCGCGCATCATACGTGCGTTAGGAGCCTAGATTTTTCCGGCTCCAGGATTTAAAAAAAAAAAATGTTTCATTTTTTTTCCCTCCCGGGAGGGTGCGGTAATGTTACGCACAATTAATTACTTTTTTCCAAAGTCTTTGTATGTTCGTTTTTCGTATGTATGATCATTATTTGACTGAAATGCATGTTATATTATTTTATGGTCAAAGGGACAGAACCCGAAATATCGATACTACTATTCTTTATGAGTTTACTTCCTCTTGTATAGAGACACGTTCGGTCTATAATGTCTTGAACGAAGCGTGACCATATCTCCTTATTTGGTAGTATCAGTCAACTGTTGTAGATGTTTGAAACCTTTCTTAACGCTTCTGTTCATGTCCATAAAAGGCGCGACTGTGTAAGACTTTTATCTCGAATGTTCTTAGAATCGTCTTATTGTGAACAGCGACTCAGAGATTGTCACTCTGCGCATGTCTCGACTGGGTTGTCGTTTTGTTGTTCCGCCCAGGTCGGGGAGTTGAGAAATGGACTGATTAGCGAGCGGACGCGATTGCGTCTTGTGATTCTCTGAGGGAAATACATTGTCTTTGTGAGTTAGTTAGCTAACTAGACTATTTCCCGGTATTAGTCAAGCCTGCCTGGAGGCATATGTTCATGGTTGATTTTTCCGAAATAAGGTAATTCCTCTTGTATCGAACTTTATGCTATCATCTAGAGGTTCGTCATTTTGTCGCCTTTTGCTCGCCTGTGTGATTCAAAATGGAGAGGTTCTTTGACTAGGATTAAGTCACCGGTATCTTTATACCTGAACTAATTATATATATATGGGTCGCTCTAGACCAACAAGACTATTGTCTGTGTTCCAGGATTCGTTATATCAGAGATCACGTCCAAGTCAGATGGTTAGACTTAGGAAGGTTAGGACTTGTCTTGTTTGGACTGACACATACTGTTAATAGGAGAACAACAGAAGTGATTGCGTCATTTAAGGGCTGAGTTGCCCACTGTATACTTCCGGTGTTATCTTGTGTGTTTCGTACTGATAAATAGCCAGCAAAGCATCTTTTTTTGGGGATGCCTAGCTGGCCGTGGGGTCAGTGTGATTCGCTTGATAGCTAGGCGGAGTTGTCGTACGGAAGGTACGGGGTTCGAACCCTGGGTAAGCCACTCACGTCTGTTGTTTTTCTGTTGTCCAAGTGTTCTACTTCTTTATTTCTTACGAGTGCCTGAAAACATACCTTTATGTTTGTCTAATATTAATTTACTGTTTACAGGCCTCGGGTTTCCCTTCCTTATGTGTTATTTATGGATTTCATCTACCTTCGTGACTATTGGAGTGTATTATTTCTGTGCAGACGGTAATTTATACATTAGCTTCGAGTGATCATTGGTCGAGTTATTTCTATTGATTTCAATGGATTGTGGTGTAAATTTAACCTTATTAAATAAACCCATTTTCAAAGTTCTAGTGCAAACTAATGTTACAGCTAAAAGTATTTCCTAATACAATTGACGCGTAAATTTATTTTGCAGACGTTAAAGAGAATTATAACTTTAATACAGTTTAGTTCTGTATAGATAGATGTGCGTTTAATTATTTTTAACTCACGGGTAGTTTTCCTGATTTGTTAATTGACGACGCTAATAAGTAAATAGGCTAACTGTAATTTATCGCGTCAGATTATAATATGATTTGTAATGCATTTCTTGTTTTGATTATCTTTCATTCAGAACGATCATTCAACCTGCATCCCAGCAATTATTAACTATATACAGAGTTCTGCCAAACTCAATTTGATAACTCCAGTAACATATGAACCTTTTTAAAGCTAAACTTGTGGCGACCTGTAATGGGCCCCGCTCCTCCGAATTTAACTGAGAATAAGAGCCACCCAAGAAACACTTTTAAATACTAGTTCATATAGGCGAGTCCTTAAAGGAAACTGGAAGCAGAACATATTTTATTCACTGCCCCTATTTGTGAAGAAAAAGCATCGATACCTGAACACTGTCTGTCACGCATATTCAGTGGATTTTAAACCCCCCCCCCGAAGAAGAACTTACCTCAGTGTTTTTCTTAACTTGTGACATTACGGAAAAAGGAAGTTATCTCCGCCAGCTGTGCCAATTTTAGGAACCACACCATACCTCACGCTTAGCCAAGTGCCTGTGCCATTCATTAGGAACTTTATCTAAACCAACAGTAGCCTTTACGCTTCACCGTCTGGCGATTTTTTTGAGACTATTTGTTACCTCGTTAAATCTGGGGCCTGACACGGAAGAAATAAGAGGACCAGTCCATTATTCCACGGTATTAGCTGCTGTGATAAATAATTCCTAGATTGACAGAATTCACCATTTTGGTAAGTCTGCGTGTGTGTTTGTTGGGATGGCCAGCCCTAGTGTGTTTTTTTGAATGAAAGGAGATTTATCTTTTCTTTACCCTTTTAATTAGTTCGACCTTATACTAAGGTGCATTATATTCCTAGCGGGATTGGGTAACTGTGTACATTTCCCCTCCCGTAAAAATTTGTTGATTTAAAGGGAGACAATTGAGAACCCTAGCTTTCCTCTACACCCCCCCCCCTTCTTCTGTAACCCCTTGCCTCAGAGTAATAAATTTACCAGTGGGTTAAATTGCCTATCTCTGATCACCCCCCCCCCCCCTTTCTGGTCTTTGGGACCGGGTTTTGTCTGTTAGTAGATATAAACGGGAAACGGTGGATGGGATATTTCTCCTCAAAAAACCCCTCTTCCCTAGTTATATTTGTATTCTGTAACTTTTTGATTTTTGACTGTAAATGTACAATTTTGTGTGAGTCCTTGATGATAATAAAGGTATTAATCATTATTTGTGTTGGTTGTCGGTTGGCCTAAAACTCCAAACATTTCCATCTGTGTAGTTTGTATTCATGTACGTTGAGCGACAGAATCACCAAATTGGTGAGCGCGCCTGAGCGACTGGAACTGACACAATTGTTTGTGCAGAAGAGAGATAGGAGTAGTCTGTGAGAAAACAGATATTGTCGTAATAAGAGACTGTCCTTGCTCCTTCCCAGCGCTTGTGAATCTACTACCTCATTCACCTAAATCCTTATTCTCACAGAGCCTTCAATATCACTTTACGCTCTAAAGGGACCAATATTCATCAGCACCCTCTCAGATAAAAATTACGACAATATATGGTTTGGCTCGTCCGAGATTCTAGAACCCATCAACCACAATATATGGTTAGCTCGTTCGAGATTCTGAACTTAGTTAAAATAGAGTGTGGTTGATTGTCTTTGTGAAGTAGGGTATAATCTTTAAAAGTATTACTTCCCCTAGACCAAGCCGTTCAGTATTTTGGGCCAACCACACAATAATTAAGACAGGTTTGTTTTTCCACAGGAACAGGCAGTTAGTGATAATAAAAGATTGTCACATTTGTATTCTCTGGCAGAGGGAATTGAAAATTTTTGGTTATATAATTGCTGGGACTGCGTGATTGTTTTACAATCACTAAAGGTTATGAAGCGTTTGAGTTGAGCTAAGCTAAAGACGGATTGTTCTGATTTTTTAAAATTAAGTTAACTACGTCTCATCTCAAAAATTGTCTTCAGGGACGGAGTTTGTTGTTAGAGAATTAACATTTTCTGGGAAAATTTTTTTTTCCTTTTAAATTGTTTAATATAAATTTTTCTCTACTGTTAGTAAGAGTAGATTCTTTTCTAGTGTAACTGTTACGCACGGATCATTATTATTTTTCGTTTGTATAAACATTTTTCATATGTATGATCATTTTTTTTGACTGAAGTGTGTATTATGTTTTCTATGGTCAAAGGGACATAATCCGAGTTATCGAAACTACAATTTTTTAGGAGTTTGCCTTCTCTTGTATAGAGACACGTTCGGTCTATAATTTCTTGAACGAAGCGTGACCACATCTCCTTATTTGGTAGTACCAGTCAACTATGGTAGATGTCTGAAACCTTTCTTAACGCTTCTTTTCATGACCATAAAAGGCGCGATTTTATAAGACTTTTATCTCGAATGTTCTTAGAATCGTCTTATTGTGAACGGCAACTCAGAGATTGTCGTTCTGCGCATGTCAAAAGCTGGGAGTTCGTTCTGTGTGTTCCGCCCAGTTCGGGAGTTTAGAAATGGTTTAAGAAGCGAGCAGACGCGACCTGCGTCTTGTGATTCTCTGAGGGAAATACATTGTCGTTGTGAGTTAGTTAGCTAACTAGACTATTTCCCAGTATTATTCACGCCTGCCTGGAGGCATATGTTCATGGTTGATTTTCCGAAATAAGGTAATTCCTCTTGTATCGAACTTTATGCTATCATCTAGAGGTTCGTCATTTTGTCGCCAATTTGCTCGCCTGTGTGATTCAAAATGGAGAGGTACTTTGACTAGGATTAAGTCACCGGTATCTGTATACCTGAACTAGTTAAATATATATGGGTCGCTCTAGACCAACAAGACTATTGTCTGTGTTCCAGGATTCGTTATATCAGAGATCACGTCCAAGTCAGATGGTTAGACTTAGGAACATTATAAAGGTCGAGCTGACCTGTAGCCCATGTATGCTATTCACGTGCAGACAGTGAACGGACTTATTGTATACAACTGATCTGCTAGCATCAGAATGGGAGCATTTATTATTGTTTATGAACATTGAAGATCTGTAGCTGACACTGTTGCAGAAGTTATAGAAATTATTATTATTTATACAGCTTCACGAACTAGAACTCTATGATTTATGAATTTCTGAATCTATTGAACTGTGATGTCTTATGACGCATATATACAACAGCTGTCATTGCTGACTACAGAAATTGTTTTCAATGTGCCTTATCATCTTGCTGAACTCGTTAACTATGTTGATGTCATAAGTATCATGACTGTTTTGTGGCGTGCAATAAATGGAAGAAACTTATACAACGAAGTTACCCTTTCTATGACTCTACACGTCATGTTGCCTGTGTGATAACCCTGTGAACTGTTCCACTACCACATACACAGCAACATCCTAAATCAGAGAAGACACCTACATCTTACACTTTAATACCAGGTGTCGATAAGGGTGGCAAGTTACCACTTCAGCTCAAATCCACCCTTATCATTTTTGGTGGCCAATGTGGGGACATATGGGTTTTTCCCGTACAAAGTCGAGGGTTCTTGCGGCTTTCTTTTGGCCATTTGTGAGCAAGGACATACGAATGTACTGTCGCTCTTGCAAAGTATGTCAGGAGGTCAAATCTAAAGGACCACGACATGCTGCGCCTATCCAGGCTGCTGACATTCCTATTCGCCCTTTTCAAAAAATGGCAATAGATATTATCGGTCCTTTTAGAATTAAGTCGGCTAGAGGACATCAATTTATCCTTACATGTGTCGATATGTGCACACGTTGGCCAGAGGCAATACCTCTCAAGAGCATCTCAACTGCTGATATCGCAGACGCTCTTTGGCTGATATTTTCTCGCTTGGGTTTTTCCCGGAGAAATATTGTCAGACCATGGCACTCAACTTATATCAGACACTATGTCACAGGTAATGTCTATGCTACACATTAAAAGGTCTCTCAGCAGTATCTATCACCCAATGTCTAATGGGTTGGTCGAACGTTTAAATAGGACTCTGAAAACTTTACTTGGTAAAATAACTGAGGATCATCCTCAGGATTGGGACAGGGTCTTACCCGCGGCTCTCTTTGCGTATAGAGAGGTCCCCAATGAACATACGGGGTTTTCCCCTTTTGAACTTGTCTTTTGGCGCGCAACCGCGCGGCCCTATGTCTTTACTTCGCGATCTAATCACTGCCGATAATATTAGCGATGAGACTCAATCTTCTTATGAGTACGTCATTGCTCTTAGGCAAAAGATCATCGAGGCATGCAAACTAGCAACTTCGTCTTCAGAATTTGCTAAAGAAAAGGCAAGGCAGTTTGCAAATAAGAATAGATGTCTACGACAACTTTGTCCAGGTGACAAAGCTCTCGTTCTACTTCCTTCAAGGGAGAACAGACTTCTAATTGCATGGAAAGGTCCATATGCAATAGTCTCCAAAATTTCTGATGTCGACTATGTTGTCGATATTGACGGAAAGCATAAAACTTTCCACATAAATATGCTCACAGAATTTTATGAAAGACCTGACTATTTGCAGCCTATTTTCCAGGCTACGGACAATTCACAAGCAACTCATGGTCAGTACTCATCTCTGTCAGTTATACAGGATGAGGAAACTACTTTTTCTGATGTCAATCTTCCTCTTTCTATGGTCCCACTTTATTCTACGGAATCTTGGAAAAATGTGACCGTTTCTCCAAATCTTTCCGCTGAGGAACATCGACAAGTTTCTTCGATGTTGCAAACATTTCAGGATGTTCTTACAGACATCCCGGGACACACACATGTCATAGAACATGACATTGTGCTAACTGATCACAATCCTATCAGAG
>JAMPIV010022490.1:157500-183276 GCA_024509875.1 Oreohelix idahoensis | reverse complement strand
CTGACTATGGGAATGCGCCCGTGAGGTGACAGCCCTCAGCTGCTTATTTTCCTGGTGCTCCTTTCGACGTTTTCTCTCACCTCTGCTTCTTGTGTGAGCCTCTCTTCGCCCAATCTGAGGTGGCGCCGTAAATAGCATCGCCACTTTGTGCGCTCGGCAGCTTCATCCTCCCATGTTGCTGGATCCATGTCCAGTGCCCTCATATCTCTCTTGCACACATCTTTGAACCTCAGCTGTGGTCGCCCAACTGTTCTCTTGCCATCTGCTAATTGTCCGTAGAAGATATCTTTTGGGATGCGACCATCTTCCATGCGGCAAACATGGCAAAGCCAGCGAAGTCTGCGCTGTCTAAGAAGCGTATACATACTTTGAAGGCCAGCACGTGACAACACCTCGACATTTGTCACTTTATCTTTCCACGAGATGCCGAGGATGCGGCGTAGACACCGCAAATGGAAAGTATTGAGCCTTCTTTCTTGCTTAGCATAGGTCGTCCAGGTCTCGCTGCCATATAGAGTGTGCTGGTGACGCAGGCATTATATACCGCAGCTTTGGTCTTCATTGTGAGTTTAGAGTTTCCCCAAACACGCGATGTGAGGCGGGCAAAGGTAGCTGCAGCTTTGCCAATGCGGCTGTCGATTTCTGTATCCAGTGAGAGTTTGTCATTGATGGTAGACCCTAAGTATGTGAAGTGGTGCACCACTGCCAATTCATAGTTATCGATAGTGATAACTGGTGCAGCACCCACATCCTGACTCAGCACATTCGTTTTCTTTAGACTTATTGTGAGGCCAAAGTCCTTGCATGCTTTCCACTTCGTATATCAAAGGGCTGTGACGTGCTTCCAGCATATTGGACTGTTCCCTTCATGCCGTCATGGAATGACTTTATCATTTCCAGCATTTTAGAAGGGCAGCCTATTTTCAGGAGGATTTTAAAGAGTCCATCCCTACTAACCAGGTCGAATGCTTTTGTGAGGTCTATAAAGGCGATATATAATGGTCTTTTCTGCTCTCTTGATTTTTCCTGAAGCTGGCGGAGAGAGAAGATCATGTCTGTTGTTGATCTGCCAGCTCGGAATCCACACTGTGACTCTGGATATATGCGCTCAGCTAACTTGTGTAGTCGCATTAAGATGACTTTGGCAAAAACCTTACCAACAATACTAAGAAGAGAGATGCCTCTGTAGTTATTGCAATCACTTCTGTCTCCTTTATTTTTATACAGTGTTACAATCTTGGCATCTCGCATGTCTTGAGGAATAGTTGTCTCTTCCCAGCACTGGCACAGCATCCTATGCAGGGGATGTAATAGCGTGCTCTTACAGCATTTGATTAAATCAGGAGGAATCCCATCACTGCCTGGTGCTTTGCCAGAGGCCAAGCTATCAATGGCCTTGCTGAGTTCCTCTAATGTTGGTTCGGCATCCAGCTCCTCCATAGTTGGCAGACTGTTGACACCATCAAGGGCTGCAGGCGTAACGGTATTGTCTCTAGCGTAAAGCTCAGAGTAGTGCTCGACCCACCTCTCCATCTGCTTACCCTTATCGGTTAGCTTCTCTCCGCTGATGGTTTTTAGCGGTGCCGTCTTACTTTTATGGGGGCCAAGTGCTTTCTTTATACCGTCATACATTTGTCTAATGTTGCCTGTTTGCGCTGCGATCTGGATGCTCTCACTGAGCTGGAGCCAATAGTCATTTGCACAGCGTCGAGCAGTTTGTTGAACTTTGCTTCTCGTAGCCCTCAGGATCTGTAGGGTTCTGGCACTCGGTGAACGTTTGTATTCATTCATAGCACTGCGCTTAGCTTCAATGACAGGTGCCATCACATCTGATGAAGCATCAAACCAGTCATTTGACTTTGCTGTTTTCTTACCAAAGGTGGCAAGTGCAGTACTTTGAATGGTGTTCCGTAGATGCTCCCAGTTCTCTGTAATAGTATCACCATGCTGAGGGCTACTGAGCACTTTCTCGAAGGTCGCAGTGAATTGAGCGATCATGAAAGGGTCTGACATCTTGCTGGTATCAATGCGTGGTTTCCCTTCATGTCTGACACGATAGAGTTTTATTGGTTGTGCTCTGATTTTGCAGCAAACCAAGGAGTGATCTGTATCACAGTCTGCACTATGGTACGAGCGCGTGGAGAGCACAGACCTGAGTAGTGGCCTTCTGACGAGAATCAGGTCAAGTTGGTGCCAGTGCTTGGATCGCGGGTGTCTCCATGACACCTTATGCTGGGGTTTTGTCTGAAAGTAGGTGTTGGTCACGCAGAGGTCATGGTGGACGCACAACTCTAAGAGCCGTTGTCCATTTTCATTCATCTTGCCAATACCAAACCTGCCCAGACATGAAGGCCATGAAACATTATCGGCACCCACTCTAGCGTTAAAGTCACCAAGGAGAACAAGCTGTTCTTGCCTAGGTATGCTTTTGATAATTGCTGTTAGATTCTCGTAGAACTCATCTTTAGCTTCTGAGGCAGAGTACAGAGTAGGAGCATACACACTGACAAGGGTGATGGGACCTGTGCTAGTTTGCAGGCGGAGCATTAACAGGCGTTCTGATCCATTCTCGCCTGGTTCAACCATTTTAGTTAGCGATTTTTTGACCGCAAAACCTACTCCGTGTTCTCTAGCTTTATTAAGATCTTTCCCTTGCCAATAAAATGTGTAGTCCTTCTCGCTCACCGTTCCAGAGCCCGCCAGGCGCGTTTCCTGAAGTGCAGCTATATCCACCTGAAGTCGTTTAAGCTCATCATTAATTATGGCTGTCTTCCTTACATCGTTTACATCCTGTAGGTTTTCGGATAGTCCAGTCAACATAGTCCGGACGTTCCAGCATCCCAATCTGAGAGTTTGCTTATTTCTATTTTTTCGATAATTGCTTGGTGCAAAATTTTCTGTCCACAGTTCGGGTTTGACCCTAATCCCCATGCACCCAATGGGGAAAGCAGACAGTGGCGGGACAACACCTTATTGACTGGGGGCTGCCCAGCTTGAAGCGGGCGGTGTAATGTTATGATGTATGTATATAATCATTACCTCGTCATCTACACAAGCACACACGTTTCAGAAGGGACTCAGTAAAAGCATGTTCAATTCGTAGCCATGTTTATTTACAGAATATCGTACATGTCAAGATTCGCATTATATTACAATGTGTGGTTCGTACTTTAATGTATTCATATTACATCCCCCCTTTTTTGAAAAAAAAATGTGTGCAAACATTTCTAACGAAATGTTTCATGTGAGAAAGGATAAGTATGTGTAATGCTCAGTGTGAGTATATATGTCACTGTCTGTATCGGCTGGGAGGTGTCACTGTACGGCCAGAACGAGTGGTGTAAAGTGCTGGTGGTTCTGCGGAAGTCCCTGGTTTAGCTTGAGTTGGTTGTGATTTCTGCCTTGACGCTTGTTGGTTTTGTGGGGCACCAAGGTCTGGAGTTACTGCATTGTCTGTTGAAAGCATGGGAATTCTCTGTTCTGTTGTATTCTGTGGGATTTCTCTTATGTCCACTCTGTTTCGCCTCAGGAGGTTGCTGCTGCTGTCTGGTCTTAAAGTATAGCTCCTGGGTTCAGGGTTTCTGGAAATGATTGTTGCTTTTGACCATGTGTCATTGTTGTGGTTGTAGGTAGTCACATGCTGACCAGGATATAATGGTGGTAAGTCTTTAGCACATTTGTCATAGTTGAATTTCTGAACTTGCTGACGATGCTGAAGTTGATCATATGTGCTGTCTCTATGTTGTGGACGGAAGTGGACCTTAGATGGTAGGAGGTCTTTAATTCTTCTATCAAACATAAGTTCTGCTGGACTGTCGATCTTACTGTCTACCGGTGTTGTTCTCCATCTCAAGAGTGCTAGGTGTACATCCTCTGTTCTTGTTTTCTTCATGATTGACTTGATAGTTTGTATCTGTCTCTCAATGAAACCATTAGATTTAGGGTATCTAGGTGATGATGTTGTGTGTTTGATCTTCCAGTCCTTAGTGAAGTTTCTGTATGCTTGACCTGAGAAATGTGGACCGTTGTCTGATCTAATTTCATCTGGGATGCCAAACATGCTGCAATACTTCTTTGTAATGTCTGCAATAACAGCTGATGGTGAGGGTTGTGGAAGTTTCTCAATGATGGGAAATTTGCTGTAGTAATCAGCAATAATAAGATAGTCATTATTGTCGATTGAGAAAATATCAGTTCCTATAATGCTCCAAGGGCTCAATGGTATGTCTGATGGTATGAGAGGTTCTCTGCACTGCCTATTTGCATGTTCTTGGCAAATTGAACAGTTTTTACATAGTGTTTCTATGTCCTTGTTTATCTGTGGCCAGTAAACATCTTTCTTTGCTCTCAGTTGTGTCTTCACAATACCAAGGTGACTATTATGGAGCTGTTTAAGGATGATATCGCGTTGTGTTTCTGGTACAACAATGCGATCTCCTTTAAGGATCAGACCATCTTCGATGCTTAACTCGTCCCTCATCGAGTAGTATGGACGGATGTGTGTTGGAACTTCCCTGATAGAGCTTGGCCATCCATGGTATATCAGTTCTTTGAGAGAGTTAAGGATAGGATCTCTCATTGTGTCTTCTCTGATGTGTTCAAGCCGATTATCGCTAAACTTGACAAAATCAACTTTGATGTTTGGGGTAAGATCTGCTGTCTTGTTGGGGTTTGGTAGTCTGCTGAGAGCATCTGCAAGACCTATATCCTCTCCTGGGATATACTGAATATTAAAATCATAACCTTGTGTTTCCAATAACAGAGCTTGTAGTCGTGGTGGTGCTGAAGCTATTGGTTTTTTATGAATCATCTCAAGTGGCTTGTGATCTGAGAGAATTGTAAATGGGCGGTTGAAAAGAAATGTGTGGAAGCGTTTGATTCCAAAACGTACAGCTAGCATTTCTCTTTCAATGTTTGCAAGTTTCTTTTCGCCAGAACTTAATGATTTGCTTGCGTAAGCTACAGGACGAAGTTCTTTGGCATAGTGTCCTTCAGGATTTTTGTCTGGTTGCAAAAGTGCTGCTCCTAGGCCTTTCAGACTGGAATCAACCATGAGAAAAGTGGGTGCTTGCATGTCATAGTATTTCAAGCATGCATCAGATGATATGAGGGTCTTCAAGTGGTTGAATATGTGTTGGTAGTCTTCTGACCATTCATACGGAGTTTCATTCTGTAGTAGAGATCGCAAAGGTTCTGCAGCAGCTGACAAATTTGGTATGAATTGTGCTAGGAAATTGACAGCACCTAAGAATTGTTGCAGTTCCTTCTTTGTAGCTGGTGTTGGCATGTCATGAATATCTTCAACCTTTTTAGGGTCTGGTTTTACACCATTCTGGGTGTACAGCAATCCAAAAAATTGTATCTCCGTTGCCTTAATTGTACACTTTTTGCTGTTGAATGTTAGCCCATTGGCCTGTGCTACATGCATCAAGTTAATCAAGTTACGGTCGTGTTCTTGTTCTGACCTGCCGCAGACTACAATGTCATCCGCAATAGCCACTGTACCAGAACATTGCTCAACAATGTTGTCAATCTTCTGTTGAAAGATGTCTTGTGATACATTCAAACCAAATGGGAGTCTCTTGAAACAATATCTGCCGAATGGTGTTCGAAAAGTTGTAAGGAGTTGACTTTCCTCTGCTATCTCAACACTCCAGTATCCGTGTACAGCATCTAGTTTAGAAAAATATTTGGCATTGTGGAATCTGTGAGTTATCTCTTCCACTGTATGCATTTTGTGTGGACAGCGCTTTAGACTGTTGTTTAAGTGTTTTGGGTCAAGGCAAACCCGAAGAGAACCATCCTGCTTCAGAACGGTTGTGATACTACTACACCAATCAGAATGCTCTTCAACCTTTCTAATAACATCATTCTGCACCATCTTTTCTAGTTCTGTGGCAAGTTTCTGTTTAACATGTATAGGATACTTTCTAGGTGGGTCTATCTTTGGCTCAGCGTTGTCTTTTAAAAAGAATCTTGCCTTTCCTGGAAGTTTGCCTATTCTGTCGAACTGTTCTGGGAATCGCTGTTTAAGGTCATCTACTCCAGTGACGTGTAGAGTAAGATGTTCTTTTTTGTCAGCTTTAATGTTGTTAATAGTTACCACACTCAGCTTTTCGCACATTGGTAAACCCAAAATTGCAGGTCCTTCAACATCTACCAAGTAAAATGTTGACAATGTCCATTCAGAGCCTCTGTATGAACATTCAAGTGTTACTGCTCCAAAACAGTCTATACTTGTTCCATTGTAAGCTCTTAGCTTTGTCCTGCCACTCCTACTTTTTACATCCCTTGTGGGAAATCCTTGCTCATCCACCTTGTCAGGCATGATCTGTCTGAATATTCTTAAGGGTAGAGTGTTACCTTGGGCACCTGTGTCTATCTTGAACCGAATATATCTTTCTTTGTGCCTTTTAATTCCTGGTATTCGGAATTGTACCTTGCAGAAAGCCTGCGTTCTCTTTGGTTCATTGCTGAAAGTTAGTATCTTCACAGTATCAAAACTGGAAGGATCACTTTCTTCACTGGAGTCAAGGTCCTCAGTCATCATAGAGTGTGTTTGTTTTGATGACTTTCTGCTGTGAAGTTTGTGTTGAGCACTGTCTTGTTTCCTCTTGAAACATAATTTTATCCAGTGGCCCCTCTTTCTGCAGTAATGACATGTAGAGTCTTTAGCTGGACAGTGGTTTTGTATGTGGTTTAGGCCACAACATTTACACATAGCACCTCTGCTTGTGTTGTGTTTTTCTTGTTGCTTCGAACCAGTTGCTTTGTTTTGTTTGGGTTTATAGCTTTTTACTGCATCCACCTGGGCTGTTACTGTACCTTGCTGAATTTGTTTAATGTTTAGTGCTTGTGCCTCGTGTTTCCTGCCTTCATCCAGAAGTTGTTGTAAATTTAGTGTATCACTCTGGCTCAGTATCCATTTCTGGAACTCTGGCATTGGTGTGCTGAGAAGGATCTGTTCGATAATTCGCTCTTTTTCTTCTTCTTTGTTAAATTTACATACACTTGTTTTCTCCTTGATGCGAGTGAAGAAATCATCTAAACTTTCATCAGGTTTCTGTCGCAGGTGGTGAAGTTCTAATCTTGCCGCTCTAAAGTTCGTGTGCTTTATTATCAGACGTTTTTCAAATTCGTCCAATATGGCTACGGGGTCGGTCGCTGACTCAACAGGCATGGCGGTAGCAAAACTGTTGTAGATTTTCAAACCTTCATCGTCCAATGCTTCTAGGATATATGGAGTTAGGGTTTGTCCTTCCAGACCAGTGGTCTTGGAATATAGATCTATGCGTTGGCGCCATAACAAGAAAGCTTCACTCTTATCATCTTGACCGGCAAATCTCATTTGCGGTGCGCTGCGGTAATGTTTAGCTGCCATTGTTGACCTCGATGACGAAAATTAGCCGAATAAACTGTACTCACATGTTATCGTGTAGCTGTTTTGCGTCAGTCCGGTATCGACCGCTGCCACCATGTAATGTTATGATGTATGTATATAATCATTACCTCGTCATCTACACAAGCACACACGTTTCAGAAGGGACTCAGTAAAAGCATGTTCAATTCGTAGCCATGTTTATTTACAGAATATCGTACATGTCAAGATTCGCATTATATTACAATGTGTGGTTCGTACTTTAATGTATTCATATTACAGGCGGTAGCTGTCCAGTGAGATCCTAGAACCTCTCCCACTGTCGGAAGTAGCCCCTGGTACCATGCCCTACGCCAATTGGGCAAAATGCTTATAACCGGTAACTGCTACTTCCCGTGTTTTTCCGACACCTATAGGGTGAAGCTGGAGTGTCCTCTCCAGGGCGCGAGCTTGGGCACAGTTATATGGAGATCAAGCTGTTGCCCATGCAGCATGTTCCCCCTCTCCACACAGCCGGTAGATCCAAAGGAACGGCAGTAGCCGATACAGTTTGGTACCAGCCATGTCGCAGGAGTTGCCAGAATAATGTCGAATCGACATTAGACTGCCTCAGGGACTCCGACTCCGGATTTATCCTCAGGGTTTACTCCCGAAGCCAATTCCATAAATTGATATTCCCGCAAGGCAGCGGTAGTTTGAATTCAGAGTTCCTTCTCTTAGATAAGCTACCAACCAAGGATCACGAGCCCTATCTGCCTGAAGCTGCTGGTTTTAAGGCGCCAGTCGCTCGCCTTTGCCCCTTCTCCCGTCAGTGGAAACAGTTCCGCCGGGCTCAAATTGAGCCACACGTGAAGGCCGGGAGCTGGACTTGGTTGTCAGAGGCTGTTTGATGCGCGTGCCATAGAAGTATTTTATCTGCAGTGAGAGCTTATCCTCACTACAACTCCCGGCAATAACAACCTTTTGGAACTAAACAAGACATACAGTAGTCCTTACCACCAGACACCCACTTCCTGCGGTATGTTGTATTTTGAAGGTGGAGCTTAAAATCCCGCGCTCGCGAAGAACGAGATGCCTACGCAACGCGATTCAGAAATGATAAATTGCGCTGGAGACAGGAAGTTGTGGAGAGACATGATCTCCTACGCTACTAAGCATGGTACCGTACTTGGGGGAAAAAAAACTTCAATCATATTGGCTTTTTGTGTTATTTTTGGCATTTCTAAATCTAAACCCAGTACATACCTAACCCTTAACGAAACGGCTGACTCAATTGACCGCCGAATGGATAACTATCAGGGATAGATTTTTCGCACGTCATCTCTTTTACATCTGCACACATAACTTTCAATGGGCAGAACATTAAAAGGCAAGACAGGCTGAAGTATCTAGGAGTAACGTTTGATCGTGGGCTATCATTCAAGTATCACGCTGAACTGATCATACAGAAGTGCAAAGCGAGGACTGGCAGCCTTAAAAACAATGGCTGCTGCTCGCTTGGAACAGAGACTATTTGTTATCCTGTGTCATCAGCTCGTGATTTCAGTAATCGAGTATGGGCTAGGAATACTCACGCTGTCAGTGTCACAATGTGAACGACTGGAACGCATTCAAAATGAAGGGATGCGACTAGTTTTGGGCTGTACGCGTGATACCACCATTGTGGCAATGAGATACATGCTCTGATTGCTGTCGATTAGATCCAGATATGCGATGGCCCTGGGAAAAGCCTATATGAGAACGTAGCTGACATCAAAGGAGCGAGAATCAAGACGGAAATGTCATGGATGGCACAGGCAGAAGCTACGAATGGTGAGGTGACCTGGGTTGAAAATGTATCTGTGACGACAGGATTTAAGTAAGATAGTGAAAGCGACAGATTCCGTGAGAGAATCAAGGGCTGTTCTATTAAGAATGATATCTGCTGACACATCAAAAAGCACTTTTCTCAAAATCAGGGTAGTTCACTCTTGTGAAACCGAAAAGGAATATTTAGTAGAACGGTCATCTGTGTACCGTATCTCTCTTGAGTTAGTTAACTAGAAACAGAGGATTATTATTCTAGTCACACTTCTATCCCTTCCTTAATTGATTTAATTGTTATTCCATTTACAATTATATTACGGCTCGAGCCCCCAGGTAAAAGATCAAAGAATTTATCTTATCAAACTTATTACCACATTGAAGACAACAACCATACATCTGACAAGTTACAAAATAAAGCAGACACGGTTGGTTTAGTTATTCAAATATAAAATAGAATTTTCAAAAGAAAAAAAAATCAAATGGAATCCCACTATACAGAATGACAGTTACAATGGTATAATTGCACACTCATTGTTACATTAGGCAAGTTTCATCAGTTGGTTTCAAAGTTTGTGAAGTTGTATGTTTCGCTTCTCAATTGATGTTTGTTCCTTAACTTTTGGGAGATTTTGTTGGTCTTCTGGGTTTTATGTTGGTGGTTTTTGACTCAATGGGTTGCCTTGGCTGTGGTCTGTTCTATCACTGCAGTCTCGTAATTCAGCACATTTGCATACCTGTCAACCTTCTGAGACAAAATCCTGTACGCCGGACCAAAAAAATCCTTACAAACACCCAAAAATCCTTACGCAAAAAATATATTTATAAATTATACGTAATATAGTTTTAAAATGAGAAATGACATTTACAAATCTATTAGCATTTGAATTATTGTAATATAAAACATGCTAATAGTCTCATGCTATTCTTTACATATAAAAAACTTAGTGATCATGAGGTACACTATTCTTTCGATGTACAGTGTTTTGTATTATAATCAACACATGCACTTTTAGCACTTTGCAGAATTGCATTTGTGGGCTTAAAGTCTGCACAGCATGTATCAATGTTAATCTTACACTGTAAAATAGAAGTGAGTGTGTCCCCATTCATGGACCTCCTGCAGTCTGTGTTGATTTTTTTCATCATTGAAAACGATCTTTCGCAGTTAGCATTGCTGTGAGGGAGTATCAGCAGTCGCTGAATGATGACTTTCAAATTAGGGAAGCGGATGGCACCAGTACTAGTTTTCTGGTCAAGAACTTCCAGCTAATAGCTACAGAAGCTCTTTTTCTGACCACTATCTGCTAGTAGAGGCACACACACATCAGACAACAGAATGATTAAAAAATACAACGAACAAAGCAAACGGCTAACAGCAAAAAAAAAAAAATAAACAAAATTATGAACAGAATATCAAATCTAGGAAGAAAAAACGTACCACCAAAAATTTACAAAATTATTATTTAAGAGTTGATAGTTTAGATCAGTAATAACAGATTGCCACTTTATTAAAAAAATAAAGCAGCGAATCTCGAGCGCTGGAATGAAGTAGGCCTACTCAACGCAAAGAAGCTTTTTTTTTCTAGTTATGTAGGGCCTACACAGAATATTATGACAATTTATCGGAAATATATTGAAGGGCAAGATATAACTGGAAAGATTAAGGCAGCGAATAAATTGCAACACAGCAAAACAACAGCAATACTTAACCAAGTTATAAGTACTTAGTTTTTTTAAACAAAATGGCGTCGAAGTGTGGTGGCAAGCAAGCATGGTCGTTGATAACAGGTAACTTTAAAAATACGTCATGTCACGCTAAATACCGAAAGCGTTTGAGGCCGAATTCAAAGTTTTTGCCGAATTGTTGGGTATAAAAGGATTTGATTGGTTGCTAGGAGAGACCTCAGTTTAAAAACGGACGCCGAGATTCCCGGAATTAAAAATAAAAAACAAATTTGTTAAAAAAAACCTGTGCTAGATAATATTTTCTGATTTAAAAAAACTTTGGTTTGAAAATATTTTTAAAATTGAAAAAAAAAAATTGGGAGGGGAAGGAGAGAAAAATCCATACAACGAGTCTGTACGGTCGTACACTGCTAAAAGTATCAAAAATCCGTACATTGTACGAAAAATTCGTACAGGTTGACAGGTATGCATTTGGTTGATACTGCATAAGGACTTTCAGTCTTCACCATTAGGGCATTTCTTGCTAATATTATTCAGAAGGAACCGTCAACGTGTTGATGATGGAAGTTGATTGGGGGATTGGGTGTCATCCCAGATACCCCAGTTTTTCCTACCCTTCTCACCCTTGTTAACAACTTGGCAGTTGTGAGAGACTGTTGTGGTTTTGATGTTATTGCGTGGTTGTTATGTTACCTAGTGTACTGGATGAGGTCAGCTGTGAAGGCTCCTGAAGATAACAGTTTATGTGAGTTACAGAATGCCTTTCTGCTACCACTTATGACCTGAAACAGACTTATTCTGCTATTATGTATGTTAGCTACGTTTAATGTCTAGGGTAATGAAATGTGATGTGTAGGTAATTAAATACACAGACATACACATGTAAACACTAAGTCTAATAATAATAAGCTCTATGATCAAATCAACTAACACTGGCTTTAGAATTTAAATTTTACAATTTTTTGAGAATTTATTTAGTCCTGAACCAAATTGTCTTCTGGTCAGGACGTATGAAACAATATGTATTTTTCAATAAAAGTGCATATATATATATTGAATAATCAAAAATGAAAATTTTGTACATAGATATATCGTTACATTGGTTAATATTAACACTAACTACCGTGTCTTTGGAAAACTAGCACTGAATGTCTAGTCGGAGTGGTGTCATCATACCCGATCTCTGTTTACAATAGTCATTGTCTTTGAAATATGGAACTGAGGTATAGTTTTTATACACCAGGATTTTGTTTATTTATTTTATTGTGGAAAAATTTGATGAATCCACAGCAGGCCAGGTTTTCAACTTATCTGGCCTGTGACTATGTAGTAAAGACTTCCAGTGGCCCACTCCTCACAGTTGCTGGAGTAAAATGGTAGGCTTCTTAATCATCCACTCTTGGACCTCTTCAACGCATCTGGCACTAGCGCAGTGCCAGACCAGAAACTCTGAAACCAAAATTTTTGCCATGTGTAAACACACTGCCTACTTCACCATTTTTACACACAACAAAGCAAACAAATTACGAAGACCGGGTCAGATCTCTCTGACCGACCCAGCACATCTCACCCAGGCGGTATCAAATAGCACTAGTTTCCCATTCCTTTATGAACTGCACTGCATCTGAAATATTTTCATTAATCTCTTTTTTTTCTATAGAATAAGGTGGGTGATATGTTCCCACTGATTTCCTGAAATAAAGAGCTGTCTTTTACATTCTTGGTTATGTTTTTTCATTTGGTTCATTGCTTCTAGGCCCTGGACTGTCGCTGGGGACCTAGAATAAGTACTCACTTGTCGTAATCATTTATCATGACATGGCAGTATCAGTCACTCAAAATATTAAAATAAAAGGGTTAATGAATTTTTCTCCTTACCACAATTCAAAATTGAAAACACAGTTACGTTGTACTAGCAAAACTCAGCTGAGCTGCTCGCTAGATTATGGCGTCCCACTGATAATATATAATATCTCCTGGAAATCACTCTTCTAGCATTAACGAACTGTGTATATGGACAGTCTTCAACAAAATGGCACTTGCCTCTACTTTTTTTCTATAATATGAACGCTTCCGTCCAATCAGCGGACTTCCCCTCTACCGTTCAAATATTTAAACTACAATGTCCAATTTAGGTCCAGTTTCTGTCTAGTGTGTAATATATTTATGTCGGTCTGTCCGTCCGAACTTGGTTTTTCCCAAAATTACACTTGGTTTTAGACGAAACTACAAAAAACTACACAAATTTTCCCCCACTTACGTATACGATTTCGAGGCAACGTTATTTATAGCTTCTACCCTCCCCTGATTGCCCCTTGTCCACATGCAGTTGGTTTTTCTGCGTTAGGCTCAAGGACGCGTCAAAAGTGAATTTTGTGAGAAGTATGCACAAATAACTGTCTGCTAGTCTGTATTGAACAATACAGTCTTTCGTCAATATCTTCCGTGTTATCTGTCCGTCTGTGTAATTAAAAGTATATTATTTCTCAGGTAAAGATGGGCTATCAAACTAGCTAGTTTTTATTCTCCTAAACTTATTATTAAGAAAAAACCTACTTTTTTCAAGGTTAGTTTTGAAATTTGTTTTTGTACCTTCATTCACGGCGTTTGCCGCTATATTCAAACTAAAACGACTATTTACCGTAGAACGTCAAAGATACGTCTGTTTCTGACAAGAGCTAAGGTCGTTTTTCGTCCAATTCCTTACATTGTGTCAACTAGTGGCGTAACTTTTTCCTTTAAAACTACAAATTGCGTCTTCTAGCCTTTAGATTTAAACACGTGTTCAGACCGCCACATTTTTTTCCTTTTATCTCCGTTTCTACCCCGTCTAAAAGGATAGGCCGTTAGTCTGCATGTTATAACTAGTTAGTTTTCAATGGCGCTAGAAAACGCTGGCGTGGGCGAGAATGTATCAGCGTATCTTACCAATATTTTTATCCCTACATGTTATTTTACCTATTATCTTTATAAATGGAGGAATTTTAACGTTGCATCACTGTAATTTCACCACAGAGACAGAGTTTTGTTTGTTTGTCTTTAAGGGGACACACACAAACATTAACACAATTTTACATTTTGTTATTTACTCTATTTGAACTGAGTGCAGTGGGGAGATGATACCATATTTTGCTACTGAAAATAAAAATTATTATCTTGAAAAAAACTGTACGATATATCCTAATTATAACCCATCAAGGGTTGAACGGTGTATTTTTTTTTCTATTAAAAAAAAATAAATTATGGAACCATAGTACATGACTCTGCAGCACATAGTCACAAGATCAAATTAGATAGAATTCAGCACCAAGCATTATGTACAATTGCTGATGCAGTCTGATCAACATCGCAGTGTGCTCTGGTGATGTTTGTGGTACTGCATCTGCACGACTTTATTGTCTGAAAACACACAGGAAAGAAGCCTTACCAGTGTGATGTTTGTGGTGCTGGGCTTAAACTATCTGTTACTCTGAAAGGACACAAGAATAAGCATACATAAGATATGCTTTAATTGTGTAATGCAGTGGTTCCCAAAATAGGCGGTAGCGCCCATGGGGGCTTTGGAAGGATCCAATGGGGCAATACGGAAAAAATGGGCCAGAGGGGGGCGTTCAGTAGTAAACAGTGGAGTTTAGTTGTAAGGGGGGTTCAGGATTTGACAAGCTAAATTCAGTACGTGCGGGGGAGAAAGGAATTGTGGATTTGAGAGACAGCATCAGTGAAGCGGGGACGATGTGGAAGGTTGTATTACTAGGATCATTAAGCAGGGCATAGTTTCGTCTATGCGTGTCGTTCTGAGCTCAGGTAACCATCGCTGACCACAAACTGTAATCGGGAACTGTTAGGAAAGGGGGTTAACCAAACACCTATTGTACATTCGTTCACTCCTGAAGGAAGAGAAATGACCCGTGCCGGTGGCATGGACGAAATTAGATACCTGCTGGTGATTTAGAAAGTACCAACTTTGCTTTGTAGCGGAATTTATTGTCTCACTATTTGCAGGGGCTAGTGGTAACTAAATATTTGCAGATTGGTAATAAATAAGAGAAAAGTTTCAAGGGAGCAAGTTTTTAACGGTACTTGGCAGTAGAAATCAGTCTTTGAACCTCTGAACCGGTTTTCCTACCTTAAATTCAGACTTTCATAAATCAACTGGCGCTATGTACGTTTCCCGTCTATTTAAACTTTGTGCTGGCTATGAGCAAAACCAACAAACTTTCTCAGCTTTTCTTGCGAACAGTGGTTTCAAATAAGCGTGTACCGGGTATCAAACAATTTCATCCTGTCGATAAGGTACGTTTTCCTACTTATATTTTTTGTTTGTTTGCACAGAGCTAGCATCAGTTTTACTAACATTAATTATTAATTTAGCAGATACATTTTGATACAGATTTGACGTATATTGAATATTGCTGTGCAATCCATTATATTACATCCTTTTAATTTGTTACCGGGATCTCCACACTTTGTAGTTAGGATACTGTCTCCCAATTTTTAAATCTGAAGACCAAAATATATAGTGCGTTATTTTATATTTTATTCATATTAAATAACTTTTATTATACTTTATGAAATGATTATTGGGTTACTTCAGTGTTGGTGTGGCTGTTGCTAATTGTGGTTTTTTTTCTGATTGTTGTATTTTTCTAATTTATTTATGGCTGTGATTAAGAAACTTTATAAAATAGAAGAGTAAACTGGTAAGAACATCTGTGTCAACATTTTTGTAAAGCCACTTTTAAATCAGTTTTTGTTGTTTACTCGATGAACATTTTTCTATCTGCAAAACTGTAAAATCAATTCTTTGTTCCAGAATTCAGAACAAATATGGCAAAAGCAGAACAAACCAAAAAGAAGTGCAGACAATACAGCGTGGAATATCTGAAATATGGATTTACTCCAGCACTAAATAACCAACAACTGCCAATGTGTCTATTATGTGAGAGGGCCTTTTCAAATGAGGCGATGAAACCTTCCAGATTACTTGAACATTTGAAAAAAAACTCACCCAGATAAAAGTTTGACATGTTTTCTGTCACTTCGTGAAAACTTTCAGAAACGTAAAACTGTCCATGACAACACTTCCAACCGATGGGAACTGGGGGTGTCCAATGCTTGGGTGCCACACGTTGGCACTGGGTGCAGGATTTCACGTACCTGATAATATCAGAGTTCATCCCTGGCCACCAATAGTGAGTCGATATTCGCTGATTTGTGGCGTTTTCCCCCATATGTCCGCTAAAGGGAAGAGAGTGCCCCATTTTTTAGATTTGGTCTCTGTACTGTGTCGGTACTAGGAGCTGATTATGCCCTTCATCAGGGTTGCCCGTTCTACGATATAGTACGCCATCCTTGGAAAAGATGTCTCCGTTGTGTCTGGGGTCCTTGGCCATGGGCAGTTTCCTAAAGCAGGGTTCCAAGGTAGGGTCCTTTTGTTGCGCCTCTTTAAGTTCCTTAGGTAACAAATTTGGCGCAGGCTCCCGTTCCTTCTTGGTTTGCCCTCTTGTGGTTACTGCTGCCACAATCGGTTCTTTTGGTCTCCCAACAAACACATATCTACATCCGAGTGTTACTGGGAAGATAGGATCATCCATAATTGGATGCTTTGATAACACCTCTGACAAAATCAGAGTGTATCTCCACCAATGCGATGGAAAGCGTCATGGGTGCATCACTCTTGAAAACTCCACATAATTTGACGGTGTCTTCTGTCTCTTGACCAGGTTTGACCAAATGCTTTGCGACAATACAGTCAAAAGATAATCCTGTGTCAAAAAGACAAGATGTTGAAGTCCCGTTCAAAATAACAGTTCCTCGCGTTGAGGGCCTCTCACCCTCAGGATAAGAATCACTGACACTAATAATTCTCCGTTGCGAGTCTGTTAACAAGTAACTGATTCTATTCGGCCCGGTGTGCTTGCTCTGATCAGATGTCCATTGTGCAGGGGTCTTTCCCTTGTCTTGACCTTTCTGGCGGCTGTGCTACGTAGGCCGTTCGGGTTGATCAGAATTCTTGTTGGTGGGGTATCTGTTTTTAAAGAATTTCGATTTTTCCTGGGGAGGGTTATGTGGCAATGTTTCTCGTTGATTATGGTGCTGGGAAGAATGGGAAGACGACTCTGGATTATTTTTTCCGAAAATGCTCATCTGTCGGCTTGCGTTTTGTGCTGGGAAGCTCGGCCAAAGCATTCGCGTAACGTTCAGACTTACTAAGAATGTCCTCCAACTTTACTGCGCCCTGTTCAGCCAGAAATCTACGGGTTTCATTTGACAAAGTAGATTTTATTTGTTCTGTAAGAACAAATTCCAGAAGTCCTTCAAAAGTGAGATGGAGCTCGGAAAGTTCCATGCACTTTGTCAAATATCCTGTCAAGCGTGAAGAGAACTGGTGAAATGTCTCCGTGCCTTCCTTTCTGCTGTTTCTGAACAGGTGCAAAAATTTGCGAGCGTGTATTTCGAACCGCTCCAGTAAAGCCTTCTTTAACATGTCGTTGTTGTCTTGGTGGCTGCTTCCCAGTTTTACGAAGACATCATAAGCACTACCTTTCAAAGCCTGCGAAAGCTTTAGACACCATCGGGAACTCTCTAACCCATACAGTGTCGCCTTCCTCTCAAATTTCTCGAGAAACGAGTCAATTTTCTCATCGGGCTTGGGAAGGATTTAAGGGCGAAAGACATAGCTACGAGTTGAGGAGATTGGGTGCTGGAGAGATCAGTGACCTGCGACTGAGGTTGAGACTCTCCATTACTGGAGGAAGACATAGCACCGCGACTTTGGGCCTCTAGGGCTTTAAGCGCCAGTTCATGCTGTCTCTCCTTCTCTCTATCCTCATGCTGTCTCTCCTTCTCTCTTTCGTTTGCAATGCGAGCTTCCATCTCCGCCTCAATTTTTCTCTTTTCCAATTGACGATCTTCCGCTTCTTTCCTCTCTGCTCTATCTTGTGCTTCCTTCTTCTCCGCTCTATCCTGTGCTTCCTTCTTCTCCGCTTTATTTTCCTTCTCCCTAGCTTCTGCTACTTTCTTCTCCGCGTCATATCGGTCAAGTTCTACATTGACATACGCGGTCACTTCTTCTCCTTGCAATCCTGTCTCCTTTGCTTCTTCTCTTAGCATGGCTCTAAGTTTAGCTCGCTCAGCCATATCAAATAACTAAATGCCGTTAACTCAAGAAAGAAAGAAGAAAAGAATGAGAGAAAAACTCTATTCTTAACCAACTTTACGAGAAAAAAAACAACAACAAAAAATATTTCACTGAGATACCTCCTGTCCCGTTATCAGTTATCTAATCTATCGCTGTTATTACCTGGCACAAAGCTCCTAATACAGACGACTAAGCCAAATAAATGGTAGATCAGTCTAATACTGGAAAAACTATTATTACTAACGGTGGTTAAAAAAAAAATTATTAATTATAAAATGCAAGAGAAGAAAAAGAATTTTCCCTTATATTATAAATCCACCAAAACTCGCCCACTCTAGAAGTCAGTTAAGAGTGAGGGACGTTATTAACTAGACGTAAAGTCAGAAATCTGTCCTTAGCTTTGCTCAAACTCTGCTCCTTCAAAAAAAAAAAAAAACCAGTGATTGTTAAATAATCACGAGTACTAGCGGCCTTGAACAAAATACCAGATATCTCATATATCTGACAAAGATTACTATCAGAAAAATGTGCTCGTAACTCTATGATGCTGTGGAAAGAAAAACCAGTCCTATATGTGTGTGGTCAAACATCCGGTAACTAAGATCGTTGACTAGGGGATAATTCATTTTATACCCTATTTTCACAAGACAAACTCACACACTCTCTATCTAGATGAAAATTCAGATTCAATATCAGACTAGACTTTATCTAGACTCAGACTTAGAGTTCAGTCCCGCGACGAGCGACCATTATGTCGTAGATTTTAACAGATAGGTAATAGATGTTTATAGCCCTGCCTGAGCAGAGGTGATAATGATAACTATGTGAAAGTAAGGGATAAGAAATAGTTTTATCACGAGGTGATCGTGTAAGAGAAAGGACAGTCTCTGGATAGAATAATTTATCTAATGCAGCCTATCTGGACGACTAAATTTAAATCAGACGCACTTTCTCTCCTTGTACGAAAATACAAGTTACACTGCACTCACATGCACACAATTATGTGACAAATACGCACGAACGTGAAAACAAACTATGAATAACATATAATGGATAGGGGGTTGACCGACACGATAACTGAAGGTTTAATAAAGTTTATTATCAATAGAAGATCACAACAATAAGCATATACATTACTTGATCATGGTTTACCGACAAAATTGCAAAAGAAGAAATTAATCAAATAGGTTCTCCCCCTCTTGTAAAGGAAAAGAAAAGACGGTCCCAACAGAGGTTAATTAACCCAGAAGATCAAAAGTTAACAATAAGTTATGAAATAGTCAGTATGGGAAAAGAATAGGTTCCTAATATAATCTATCTCGTGACTACTCAGATTAGTGAGATAAAAAGAGAAAGAAGAAACCACATAAGTATATGATGTTAACAAAAGACATAAGTTTCTTTCTCCGTTCATTCAATTCACACCCATTCAGTGGCCACTTTCAGACTTTTGCTTTCCCCAGTAGTTGTCGCAGGCATTCCAAGGAAATACACTAATAAGTAATAAGACTATTTAGTGTCAAATTTAAGTTTTGCCAAATCCAGCCCCAGACTCGCCGTAGTTGCTGACTGAAAATTTCACGGGAGTGGCTAGAGTCGGTGATTTAATTTGTCCTGGATACAATAAGTTATCTATGCCTTCAGTTGGTTGGAGTAAGGTTCATGCGTGGTGATCGCTGACGTAGGATGAATAGAACATATATAATTCCTATGTTGTTTAGCCTCAGGTGGCTGAGACGCTAGGTTAAGTTACACAAATGTTGCTGACAATATATTTCGCCGCAGCTGGCTGATGAGATTAATATAAGTAAATCTGGTAATAGTTCTGGTCCAGGTAATATTATAATTTAATGGTTCTATTCTGGTTTCTCTCATGAAAATGAGGAAAATTGGACCACACAGGCCACAGCAAGAAGCTCATCAATATTAAACATCCCTGGATGCTTATAATATTATAAGTTCGAATGATCATAAGTTCATATGGCCATAAAAGAACCGCTAGCACTTAGGTTGATCAGCCGCAATCAGAAAAAATGAAACACTCCACGAAAATCTAATAATTTTCACTCCGTATAAGAAATCTAAGATATCGAGCTAGTGAATTTCAGATAGATTTCTGAACTGATCGTGGCTATCGGAGAGACATGGTACATATCCGTAAATTCTGTTCTATCGCTCTTTAATGCGAAAGTTAGACCTACTGCCAAACCCGAGCCCATTTGCCGTTCGATTCTTGAATCAAAGGTGATTTTACCACCTCTGCCGCCGACAACCTCTCTGGCTTGACTTTCATCATCTCCGCCTTGCCGAATATCAGCTACGCAATTAATTTCCCTGAAAGTTTTACAATCTGTCACAGAGAGTTTTATGATCAATAAATTTTCTTTTTTCCTTTCTTTCTCTACCCGTGTCCTCTACCTTATTATCACCCTTTTATCCTTTTTGTATTTTTTCGCATTCATTCGTTTGCGACTTAAACATTATTATTTTCCCATTCAAACTTTCCCTGAGTGTCTGTTCTCATTAAGAAACGCACTAGTGATGTTATTACGTAGATGCCAGGCTCGGGAGGTTATCATAAACTGTGAACATTCGCTTTCGCCAGACTTATAGGCGACATATCGTCTGCATTTTCACCTGCCACAACGAGTTGCATTGGCTGAGCGCTCAGGTGAGGCGCGATAACCGACATCTCCAAGACTCAGTTTGAGACATTTGTCTGGAAATCCCATCTGACACGGCACTCACTGTTGGCCCTGGTCAGAGTGAGGTGTGAAGACGAGAAGTGTCAGTTATGGCAAACGTCTAGTAATGGGAAGTGTTAAATGTAGGGTGTTTAAGACGGAAAGGGGAGATTATTTCGTTTTGCGAAATACGTTGGGACCCTGTGTCTGGTTTAAGATATTAACCAGAGTTTGAAACTTGATTTCACTCATTCTCCATTTGCAGTAGACGTGGTCACTTCGTTCTAGATACTTAAACTTATAAGTGAAATCTCTTAGTTTCGTTGTGATACCGTAGCTCTGTGTTGAGGTAAATATTATATTTAATATATCTCGATTTTGTGAGTGATTAGGTGTTACATCGCTTATTTTATTTCCCGAGTTCTTTTGTGCAGAGTGAATAATTTATAAGTCTGCTATATTCTCTAGCTGATGAGTTACAGTGGAAAAACAGAATAAATTATAATTTCTAGCTTAAAAATCATGTAGCTATAATGAATTTAATTTAACTGCTAACTACTCAGTCGAGAATAATTTTTCTAAACTAACTTATAAATGCTAGATGCCTCATGAATGTTGACGGAATACGTATGTATTCATAATTCATGATGATTGATTTTTATAAATAACTTATTTCACGGGAAAGTTTAAACGTCAAGTCAAGCTCTACGCTTGCAGTTCTAAATGTAAGTTATATTGAGTGCATAATATGTGCGGCCTGCATGGAGGCCGTAAGGAGGCAGCCCCTCCACAATGCAAAGGCACAACAGGCCAATCACCTGTTTGCTTTAAACTATGATTACGAGCAATATAATAGAGAAAACCGGACTGATTCTAAAGGCGACGAACTGGAACGGACTACGACTTATGGAACTTGGAACACAAGAAGTATAAATGGGAAAGAAGAGGAGCTGGTGGAAGAGATGAGGAAAGCAAAATTAGAAATCCTGGCTATTACCGAAACAAAGAAAAAGGGACACGGAGTCATGGATCTCGATGGCAACACGCTGTTATACAGTGGTGTACCCACATCTGAAAGAGCTAAAGGGGGCCAAAAACCAACAAGATAATATCAAGGGATGGAACTTTGTCTCGGAGCGCATTATGGTTGTAAAACTAAAAGAAGGAGAAACCATAGTCAACCTGGTCATAGTGTATGGGCCAAATGAGGATGAGAGAGTAGAGGTCAAGGAGGAATTCTTCGAGCTGCTTTAAAGGACAGTGGATGACTGCCTAGATGAAGTTATCATGCTCGGAGATTTTAATGCCAGAGTTGGAAATGACCATGCTAGATGGGGTGGAGTTATCGGAAGATATGAAGGAGATACTCTCAATGACAATGGAAAGCGACTCCTTAGATTCTGCAGTGAGCAGAATCTGATCTTCACAAAAACAAAGTTCCCCCATAAGCGCATACATGCATACACTAGATGTGAACCAACCAAGAATGAGAAGTCAGTGATCGACTATGTCATTGTTAGGAGAAGGTCATTCAAATATGTCCGGGATGCTAGAGTCTGGAGGGGACCAGAGATTGGAAGTGATCACTACCTGCTAACAATCTAAAGAACAACTGAAAGAGTTGCTCAGCCTAGGAACTGCCCAACATCACGCAAGAAACCAAGTAAACGAGCGGGAGAAATGAGCATTAGGACCTACAAGCAGAGAGAGCCAGAAATTAAGACCAGATATCAGGGGCTTATTGCTTCAGCGGTGAGCAACACAGAAGAACAACCTGATGACTTGGAAACCCTCTGGAATAAATTCAAGGATATCATAAAGACAACTGCAGCAGAAGCATGCGGTGAAGTCCGACTTGGGAACAAGAGAAAGAGGACACCTTAGTGGACAGAGGAAGTCAGAGAGAAAATAAGAGAGAAGAAAATGGCATGGAAACAATACTTAGGAGCTAAAAACACAACAGGACAAATGGAAAAATATAGAGAATATGTGACACTCAGAACAGAAGCAAAGAACAAAGTGCTCGCAGCAAAACAGAAGTCCTGGGAAGAATTTGGAGAAAAGCTAGAAAAAGATGCACAAGAAAACCAGAAATTGTTCTATAAGACCCTAAAGAACATGAGAAAGGAAAAAACAATGCCCTCTCAAATTTATAAAGGACAAGCAAGGCAAATTGCTTACTGCCCCGAAGGAAGTAATGGAAAGATGGAAAGAATATTTCTCAGAACTCCTGGATGGTGAGCATGGTGAAGCATCAGAAATGATAACCACTAGCACAGAAGAGAAAACCAATGATGGTGAAGATGACATAAAGATGGAAGAACTGAGGGCAGCACTGGAGAAAATCAAGATGGGCAAAGAAGCAGGGCATGATGGTATAACACCAGAAATGGTTAAGTACATGGGAGCATCAGGCGATTTATTACTCTTAAGGGTTCTACAAGCAGCGTGGTACAACAAGACCATACCAAAGGATTGGGAGATTGCCATCATAACACCAATTTTCAAAAAGGGTGACAATCGACAGTGTGGAAACCATAGAGGCATATCCCTTCTCAGTGTCCCTGGTAAAGTCTACTCTAGAATCCTAGAGCAGAGACTCCGACGCCTAGCTGAGCCCCAATTGGATGAGGTCCAGTGCGGATTCCGAGCGAACCGAAGTACTCAAGACCTAATCTTCACACTCAGACATTTATTCAGTGGGGTACTGGAAGATGAGACAGGTCTGTATTTCGGAGCTGGCATTTGCTGATGATGTTGCCCTGATTGCTAAATCAGAGGCACATCTCCAATTCAACCTGCAAGTCTGGAAGGGTGAGCTGGAGAAGAGAGGGATGGTCATAAGCAGCTCTAAAACAAAATCCATGGTGATATCACGAGAAGAAAGAAGACATCAGATTAAGCTGGGAGAACAGGTCCTGGAGTAGGTAGACCACTTTAAATACCTCGGAGCTATTATTGACCGAAAGGGAGGCATCAAAGAAGAGTTGGCCACTCGAAAAGCAGCAGCTGGGAGACTTTTTCAGGCCATAAATCGAGGATTCCTCAGCAAGAGAGAGGTTGGTAAGAAAACGAAGATGGCTGTATACCGCTCCACCCATATCCCAGTCTTGACATATGGATGCGAGTCATGGGCAATGACTACAACCCACAAAAGCCAGATCCAAACCTCAGAAATGAGGTATCTGAGGAAGGTGGTTGAAGTAACAAGAAGAGACATGGTACGCAACCAAACGATACGTCAAGGCCTTAAATCCCACCCCCTGCAGACCCAAGTAGAACAGTCCCAACTAAGATGGTTTGGCCATGTCTGCAGAATGGGAGAAGATCGGCTACCACGACAAGCATAGGAAACAAAGAGCCAAGGATCCAGACCCCCAGGACGACCCAGAGTCCGATGGGAGGACAACATTAGACAATCTTTGAAGGACCGAGGACTAGAATGGAACCAGGCCAGGAGGAAGACAGCCGATAGGATAGTCTGGCGCTCTCTCTTCCAAACCTCTACACCTCACGGTAGAAGGGGAACGACTAAGTAAGTAAGTAAGCATAATATGTAAAATATCTCATATGTGTTTTTTCTTTATTCAGTGAATACTGGAGTAACCCAAACTTTGCCGGCGTTTTGTACAGAGACATACCTGTGAGAAACATAAATATTTTATATCTTTAACCACGTGGGTTTTTCAAGTAACACCTGTCTGACAGGGCGTGTGCCTTCAGAGATAGACAGAATACCAATCCCACTAACGGGTTTTTTTTAAAGAATAAATACTTATACTGGGCCTTTGACCCAGATCATATTTTCTTCACAAACTCTAAAGTACATGCTGCCTCGTGGCGAGAATATTACAGAAAAAACATTAACTTTCCGACATTGTTGACAAAGTGTGTGTTGAACCAAGACTATCTGTTGAGAGAAGTTGTCCACCGGTCACCTTCCTAATTCAGGGAAACCTCGTGTTCTGACACTGTGTGCCCGCTGAAACCCTAACTCTTACCTCGTGAATAAGTGACATTAACGTAAATCTGTAAAGAAAGAATGATCGCCTGAAGTGGACGCTCCCCGGACACGGTGAATGAAACCATTATCTGCAGAGCTGGGTATCCATTTCATCCACAGATAGACAGATTAACGAAGTGTACACTAAGGCTTGCGCCAGACGGCGAACAACCGCACGATTGTAGGTAAGGTTGTGTGAATCAGGGCCCTGATGAAAGAACCGAGTGAAAGTAGACTGAAGGATGTTCTTCGTTTGATTCACTCACTTTGTAACTTTCCTTATGCAAGATTTTGTTGCTAAACTATATTTTTCCTTAGAATAGATACTGCTATCAAAGTCAGTTCATACCTTCAAAAGGGGAAAATATTAGACCCAAATCATATGTATCTGTGACCTTAGGGCTATCATCTTTCTCCTAACGGGACTGTGGGCTAAACATCGAGGGAAGATCATAACTGTGGGTCTATCATTTCTTGTAGCAATTCCTTGACTTTTATGACTATTTGTATATGCCTGGTGTAATATTTTATGTTGTGATAGAAGTTTATTACGATAATTAAAATTTCTCGAGAACTTAATCAGCGCGTTGGTCAGCTCATTCCAAATTATCTGTATAATCATTGTTATAGTTTTCCCACGTCGGTACGTCTAACTGTCGTCACTTGAATGTGCGTGCATGTGAGTGGATAGAGATATATTAATATATATATATATATATATATATATATATATATATATATATATATATATATATATGTGTGTGTGTGTGTGTGTGTGTGTGTGTTTAGACTATCTGACTCCTCTAAATCTGTCGTAGAAGATAGGCAGAGAGAGAGATTTCTCGATCTCAGAGACAGCCTCTATCACATTCTACCACCTCACTCGTGGAAATCTATTTCTATTACTATCTCTCACTGTGACTATCACTTATTCTAATCTATTCAGAAGGGACCAACCCAAGTCTTAATTCTCCTATCAAAATCTACGACACAATCCATGGTCCGTCTCAGACTTAACATCGCCCCTGATCAAATAATCTATTACGCCATGCTCCGCGCTCTCTGGTCCACCGTGCTT
>JAMPIV010022490.1:50000-150000 GCA_024509875.1 Oreohelix idahoensis | reverse complement strand
TCTCTATATTTCTCCATTTGTCCTGTTGTGTTTTTAGCTCCTAAGTATTGTTTCCATGCCATTTTCTTCTCTCTTATTTTCTCTTTGACTTCCTCTGTCCACCAAGGTGTCCTCTTTCTCTTGTTCCCAAGTCGGACTTCACCACACGCTTCTGCGGCAGCTGTCTTTATGATGTCCTTGAATTTAAGCCAGAGGGTTTCCAAGTTATCAGGTTGTTCTTCTGTGTTGCTCACCGCTCTAGCAATAAGCCCCTGATATCTGGTCTTAATTTCTGGCTCTCTCAGCTTGTAGGTCGTAATGGTCATTTCTCCCGCTCGTTTACTTGGTTTCTTGCATGATGTTGGGCAGTTCCTAGGCTGAGCAACTCTTGCAGTTGTTCTTTTGATTGTTAGCAGGATTCTTAACAACAATGGCAATAAATTACTTACAATAAATAACATTTTAAATCTTGCAATTTGTTTATAAACCTGTCAAATATGACAATAATATTATAAAACTACTATACATGCATCAGGTACAATCGTTTTTTTTTTAAATGCCGTTTGGTAATGGACATCCGGAGTCTGAGGCTCGTATGACTGTCAGTGGTGAAAGCCGAAAGGAAGCCACTGACATGAAAACGGACGTCCTGACTGCAAAACATGATACAAGAATGGGATTTTGGAATGTCAGGACGATGAACGAGACGGGTAAACTAAAACAGGTCACGGCAGAAATGAGAAACTATAGGTTACACTTCTAGGGATAAGCGAGAGCAGATGGACAGGGGCAGGAAAAGTTAAAACAGCAACAGGAGAAACAGTACTTTACTCTGGAAGAGAAGATGGACAGCACAATGAAGCCATAGCCATTATTCTACAGAAAGGAATAGAAAGGACATTACTGGAATGGAAACCCATCAACAATAGACTGATAAGATTAAGATTGAGAGGGAGATTCACCAATACTACAATAATACAATGCTACGCACCAACGAATGATAGCGATGAAGAGGTCAAGGATGAATTCTATCAACAACTGCAGACAGAAATGGAAGACACACCAAGACATGATCTTATTTTAGTAATGGGAGACCTCAATGCGAAAGTTGGTACACACAATACATATAATGAAAGAGTAATGGGGAAATGCGGCAGCGGAACAGCAAACGAAAATGGGGATACGTTAATAAGTTTCTGTAGCATTAACAACCTGGTCATTGGAGGAACACTTTTCCCACATAAGGAAATTCACAAATTAACATGGGAATCACCAAATGGTCGGGACAGAAACCAGATAGACCACATCATGGTTAATGGTAGATGGAGACATGCATTACAAGATGTGAAGGTAAGAAGAGGTGTAGATGTGGGAAGTGATCATCATTTAGAAGTAGCAAAACTGAAAGTGAAACTAAGAAGGGCTGGACCAACTGTAACTACACAGAAAAGGTTTGACATCAGCAAATTGAAGGACCCCCTTACCAGAAAACCTTTTGCGGCTGACGTAAAGAAACGATATCAATTTGCCAAAAGTCAGGAAAAGACATTGACTGACGATATACTTGTAGACCAGAAATTCAACACCATTTCAACAATATACAAAGAAAGCAGCAAATCATGCTTGGGATTCCAGGAAAGGAATAAGCAAGACTGGATAACACCAGAAACATTAAACACCATAACGATGAGAAAGGAAATGAAAAGAAAGAAAACAGAAGCGAAGTCCCCCAGGTTATAGCAACTATATAGCGAACAGTACAGTCAGCTGGACAAGGAAATTAAACGCCAAACCCGAGCCAACAAAAGGAATTTCCTAGACGATCTTGCAAGACAGGCAGAAGAGGCAGCACTGAGAAATGAACAAAGCACAGTATACAAAATAACTAAATTCATCAGCGGAAAACGAGGTGCAAACAATATTTCATTAGTAAGAGATAAGCAAGGAAATCTCATCACGACAGCAGAGGGACAGGAAACAAGATGGGCAGAGCATTTCAGAGAAACTCTGAACAAGACAATTGAATGTTCCTGAGGCCGAAAACGATCTAGATGTTAATACAGACATTCCACGAAAAGAAGAAATCATCACAGCAATCAAAAGGTTAAAGAAAGGCAAAGCTCTTGGCCATGATAACTTAAATGCAGAGCTATTTAAGACAGACCCTGAGCTAGCAGCAGAGCTATTAGAACCACTATTTGCACAAGTCTGGAAAACAGGGACAACACCAACAGAGTGGAACAAAGGAATACTTGTCAAATTGCCCAAGAAAGGAGATCTTGCAGACTGCGATAATTGGAGAGGAATCACTCTTCTCTCAGTTCCCAGCAAAATACTAGGCAGGATAATTATACAGAGAATCTCAAAAGCAGTAGACCATAAACTGAGGAAAGAACAAGCAGGATTTAGAAAGAACAGAAGATGAGTAGAACATATATTTACTCTCAGGAACATTATAGAGCAGAACTCAGAATGGCAAAGACAGCTGTACATTAATTTCGTTGATTTTGAAAAGGCTTTTGACAGTATACATAGGGACAGTTTATGGATACTGAGGGCTTATGGAATTCCAAGCTGCATAGTGTCAATCATAAAAAGCCTCTATGCCAACTTTACGTGTAGTGTTGGGCAGAGCAACCTAAACTTTGAGGTGAAGACAGGAGTACGACAGGGATGCCCCTTATCAACCACTCTATTTTTAAGTCATAGAATGGGTGATGCTCCAGACAACGGAGGGCAGTCCAAGAGGAATAAGATGGACTACATTTTCTACATTGGAAGATCTGGAATATGCAGATGACATTGCACTACTAACACATTCACATCAACACATCCAGGATAAAACGGATAGACTTAATAAGTATAGCCAGCAGGTGGGCTTGAACATCAATTTAAAGAAGTCAGAGGTCATGACGCTCAATGTGAGCAGCCCTGAGCCCATATCAGTAAGGAATCAGCAACTGGTACAGACAGACACCTTCACATACCTAGGATGCATAGTAACACCAGACAGCAGGGCAAGCAAAGACATCAACAATAGAATGAACAAAGCAAGAACAGCCTGTTTTAGCCTAAACAACATCTGGAAGTCCTCTCAATACAGCACAAGCACAAAATTAAGATTATATCAGAGCTGTGTGCTTTCTGTGCTTCTCTATGGTGCGGAAAGCTGGAGAGTTACAGAGAAGGAAATGTCGAAATTGTCCTCTTTTCACACAACATGCCTAAGAAAAATTCACCGAATCTTTTGGCCGAATACCATCACCAACCAAGATCTGCTTACTCGGAGCAAGCAAGACGACATGCCCACCATCATAGCTGGCAGATGCTGGAGCTGGGTTGGCCATGTCCTCAGAAGGGAACAGCTATGCTTTGGACCCCTGAAGGAAAACGAAAGAGAGCCGACCAAAAACATCTTGGCGGAGGACTGTGGAGGCTGAGATGCAAAGAATGAACTAGAGTTGGGGCACTGTATGAAGGATGGCCACCGACCGAGCAGAGTGGAATAAATTTTGTTGTTGCCCTACAAGACGCCACTAGGCGTGATGGCCACTGACTGCTTTGACGGTCGGCGGCTAAGGATCAAAGAAGAAGAAGACGGTAATAGACAGTGAAAGTAAACTCATCACATAGCACATTACAGACTGTGAAAAGGCAGTCTGCAGTTTAGACAGAGAATATCTTCAGAAACTGATAAGGCATTATGGAGTCCCTTTTAAGTTGCTTAGCCTAATAAAGAAAATACAAGGAGATACACTGCATAATTATTCATGAAAGACAACTTGCAGAACCCTTTGAGATAAGAACTGGAGTGAGGCAAGGATGCTTCTGTCACCATTTCACTTCTTACTGGCTATAGATTTAATTATGCAAATAACAGTATCCACCAAAAGTAGTGGAAATCACTGGACTCGAACACAATAGTATGTGAGTGAATGAGATGTATATGTGAGTGATTGACCTGTATATGTGAGTGAATGACCTGTGTGAGCGAATAACCTTTCATATGTGAATGAATGACCTGAGTATGTGAGTGAATGACCCGATTTTGTTAGTGAGTGACCTCAGCATGTGAGAGATACTGAAGACAATTAATGATCGCCTATTAGAGAATGGCACAGCAATAGACTGACTACGGCCCATTATTACCATACACACACAAATAATATTAAAGAAAACTAACTGTTATGCTAAACATTTAATACAACAAACATATATAGACAAGTGAAATAAAATAAAATATTCTACTACGCAGCACTTCTTATGAATCTCCATAAATGTGCTGAGAACCAAGCTTTTAAACTTGTAAATTTTTACCATCTAAATCAAACACTCACATTAATACCCTACTCCCTAGACTTAACGAGCTATCAAGTTTTTCATCCTGTTTTTGTGTGTGAATGTTTTGTTTGTCCATCATTGTGGCATTTGGGGTCTTTGTTATGACAATTTAGGGAAGCCTCTCCTCTTGACACAACTTACAATCTCTTCTAATTTATATGATAGATACAAGTCTATTTATTTACAAATCATACTAAGGAATACCAAGGTTTGGGTACCATTAAGTAGCTTCACTTTAGTTAATGAAAAAAGTCAAAATAGTATCTTTTTCTCGGTAGTTCTGTCCAATTAATTTATATAACTTAAACAGATTCACTACTGCACTTGCTAACCCCATAGATCTTACACTGCACATTCTCATTCTTATACTGCACATTCTCATCCTATCTCTCACTAGGAGTGCAAAATCCAAGTTCACACCATGATTAAAATGTAACTCAGTACTAGTCTTCCCAGCAGTTTTTAAAAAAAATACAGCATGAACTGTATTAAAGCTCATGGAGGATTGGTTGAGGAAAAAGATGAACACCAAATAAAAACAAAGATGATAGAAAAAGTAAGGCATACTAAAGAAAGATAAAATGAAGCAAAGGAAGAAAAAAAACACACTGGATAACAGAAAAGAATAGAAGCAATAAACACTTTGAAGACTCAAACCTGATCCATCTATATGATGACATCTCCCAGCTGCAGGAAACCTTTGTGTTTAGGCAGCCAGCAAATTCAGCACCCTAAACAATATTATGTAAATGTTGAAACATAAACTTTACACTTACCAACTCAACGTTGCACAGAACAGTTAAGTGTTTTATCATTGTAAAATCAAATATGCTGCTGCAGAAATTATTCCTGCTGCTCAGAGAAGGTAAAAGATGTATCAAAAAGAAAGATGGTTGGTGAAACTTTTTTGGTCGACACGTCTGCTCTGGAACCACGGCAGAGCAAGTAGAAATAGAGTAAGGGATCCCTGTTTGAGACATTTTTTGTCAAAAGGAAGATGTTTTTTGTCGTTGTGTGTTTTTTTTTTTTTCTTGTTTGTATTAGTTTTTTTTATTTTTATTGTTTGTTTCTTGAAAAAGGGGTGTCACACACAAATTTATTCACACAATTTTGGTTTTGATTTACTCTATTTGGACTGAGTGGAGGGCAGATGAAGATACTATATTTGGATATCAGAAATCTGATTTTATTGTCTTGAATTTATTACACTATATGTCCTAATTATAACCCATCAAGGGTTGAACAGCCCAATGGGCTGATCACCCGTTGGCTTGTCACACCAATTACGGAAACAACGGCAGATGGATCTATTTGTTGTTGCCTTAAAGACGCCGCTAGGCGTGATGGGAAACTACAACAGAGAAAATCAATCTGCTGTTGCCCTTAAGACGCCACAAGGCGTGATGGCCTCTGACTGCTTGGTCGGTCTTTGGCTAAGGACGGAAGAAGAAGAAGAAGGGTTGAACAGGATACTTTGATAAAAAAAAAACACAAACCATCTCTTTGATATCAATGTCAAACACGCTCTCCAACCAAAGTACAGAAGAGGAAAATTACATCTTGTGAGATGAGATGTTTAAGAATGGGAAATGATGACATCATTAAGAAAAATATCTTGCATCAAGTATACAGAGTAGGGTAACCATATCGTTTTTAACAAAAAGAGGACATTTTCTTACTTTTTGAAGTAAAAAAGAGGACTATACAAGTCAAAAAGTAGGACACTAAAGAGGACTTCAATCTATTAATGCATGATTGTGATGACCAAAGCTAGTTTTATAAAAGTAAGAAAACAGAAATAAAATGTCCTTTAAAAAGTTACGTTTTGAAATCATTTTAACATTAGAAACTAACTTTAACTGATAACATTAATACTATTATTATTATAATGTTAATATTATTATTTATTTATTTTTTTGTAGACATTGCCTTCTCCAATAATTCAGTATTTTCTTTTAAATAATTATGGAATGGACAGCATAATACTTTTTAAAAATTATAATGCGGAAGAAAATTTCTGTTGATGGAATCAACAAAGAAATTGTTTTTTGCATTCTGTCCAGTGACTTCCCATCAAGAAATAAGACTGTCTACGTTTGTATTGTGATCAGGTGCCATACATAAATATTGTGCGATCATTAGACGCTCAGAATGAAATTCAATTTTTACTGAGTTTTCAAAATTTGATTAATTTTTCATGTGTCAGCAACAGCATAAATCTTTCATCATTAGTGCTACTTTCTACAAATGTTGAAAGACTGTTAAGTTGATAACATCATGCGCAACATCTTTAACAGTTAAATATTGCTCAGATGCACGCTATCACCAACAATTTTTCTCATGGTTATAGACTGGGTTATGAAACCGACAACAGAGGGAGAGAGAACTTGAATACAGTGGACATTTAACAAACAACTGGAGGATCTAGACTTTGCAGATGATTTGTGCCTTCTATCACATAGACAGCAAAATATGTAAGGAGAAAACAAATAGATTAGTGACAGAAGCAGCAAAGACGGGACTACACATAAATGTAAATAAAACAAAAGAAATGAGAATAAATAATAGGCAGATGGACAATGAAGATCAATGATCAAGTCATTAAAGAAGTAGAAAGCTTTACATATCTGGGGAGAAACATTGACAAAGGAGGGGGAACAGCTGGTGACTGCTCAAAGATGCGCTTTTAATTCCCTTCGACCAAAATGGAATTCCTCAGCTATATCCAGAGAGAACAAAATTAGAATTTTTAACTCAAATGTTAAGTCATTCTTGCTGTATGGCTTAGAGACATGGCATGTCTCAAAGAGTATCACCTCCAAGCTACAGACAATTTGTAAATAGATGTCTCAGATGGATCCTCCGCATAAGATGGCCAGATGTAATAACAAATATAGAGCTAAGGAAAAGATGCGGGCAACAACCAATACAAACAGAAATTAAGGTAAGAATGTGGGGATGGATAGGACATACTCTCAGAAGAGAAAAATCAAGCACAGCCAGAATTGCCCTTGACTGGAACCCACAGGGGAAAAGAAGAGTGGGGAGGCCAAAGAGAACTTGGAGAAGAACTGTTGAAGAGGCTAGAGAAATAGTGTAAAGGAAAAAGCAAAAAGTAAACAGCAAGCTATGCCCATTCCTCTTGCAGCTTATCTTGTTGTTATTACACATGTGTGACTAGATTTTATCACCCCAGATTTGCTATACTGTCTGAATACACATATTTGTTACTGAGTGGATGACCGATGACTCACTCAGCACCCAGTCTAGCAGGTATTGTCTCAGTAGTTGGTTGTGAGACAACTTGTGCACTGAAAACTGTTGCACTGATGTTTAAATACCTGTATATGCAGCAGAAATCCATCAGAGCATTTTATCACCAAGTTCTGTCCCTTTCTATCTCTCATCCAGGTGTAGACACATAAACCTATGTATGCTAGAGAGAAAGATGGAGGGAGGGTACAAGTACGGTTGAAGTAGACTTTTTGTACAGTCAAAACTTTGACACCCAAATATTAGTTGAATCCCCTGAATGCGCTGTGCATGGAACTTTGTTCCTGGAAGGGGCCCTGTGGGCATTTGCTACAAAGTGTTTGGGTTATTTCTGACGGTGGCTACTTTTTGCACGAAAGAGGCAGAACCTGTGTCCCTTTTATGAGCACTTTTGGTTATGTCACATCTAAAGGTATTTACCAATCCTCTGGAGGACTCTAATACCACAAAGGATACACATTGGTAGCTGTCACAGTATAATAACTACACTTTCATGACATTGTCCTCTTATTGGTTCACAAACAACTGTGAGAGGTCACACAATTAAGACATGAAGGCGTACTGACAATCTACCTTTTTAATAATCATGATACTACTCAAACAACTTCAATAAGAATAGCAAAAACCATATGACTGGCTGAACACAACCTACTGCCATCAGATTATACAAACAACGCTGCCCAAAAACTAGTAATCATAAGGCAAGCATAAGGAAATGAACTATGGCTAACTGACATCTTTCTTCTAAGGCCTCCTGTCCAGTCCATTCATCTCTCAGCACCCATTTCACAGCTTCCGAACACATGATCATTTCTATGCAGTTCAGCTGACATGCAATATTTTATGTATACTTACATCAAAGTTCAGGTACGCTAGCCTACCTATGAAACAGGAACACAAATGACATACCAGTTTACAAAAACAGTTCCAGTCATTTCAATATATTACAATAAACTCCTTCTTAGTTATTACATAACAAAGACATCAAAGTAAATATACATGAATGCAGAATTAGAATATGAAGGCTTTTAGTATTATTCTATATTATGTAACATTCAATTATGAAATTATGGACTACTTTGTTAAAAATTAAAAAAAAATCATTTTGGTGAATGAAAAATGTACTCACCAACTCATGCAAAAATACTGAAAATATGATCCTGAGTGCTCCAGGGTCTTTTAAATTAACACTAATCCATATATGAATATTATTTACAGGCTTAATTGATCTTGCAATGTCATCAGTAAACAATATCCTATAGCAGTCAAATGGAGTTGATGCTTCACAAAGTACTAACTGATATGTACTTCACATTTACGACCATATTTGCGAATGAATCTGAATGAGTTTTGGGTCTCTGTAGTACTAATGTCTGGTACTGAAATAAATCATTATCAATTTCCCCTTGTTGTTTCTCACTACTACTGCTTTTCTCCCCTTTTCATGTATGATTTGATCGAAACCTTGTCTTTTTGTAGCATAGGGCCTGGCTATGACCACACCCTCTCCTCATCATAACTAGATTCTTCATGAAAGTCACATCTGAAATTATCCATGACATCATCATCACAAAACTCATCCAAAATTTCCTAGCCTACTTTTTGATACACCTGATGTGGTACATTCGCTAGACATGTCTTTTATGCACAACAAAAAATCAGCTGATCAATAGTTGACAATTTACCATCTTTTTATTCACGATGTACTTGAAATAGATGGTCGCTCTGGTACAGCCACCATACCAGAGAAGAGGAGAGATGTCCTTCATGGAGTCCACCTGCTATGCGCCTCTTCGCTCGCCCCACAGACAGTCAATGTTCATGACTGCTTATCCAACAGTCATCCATCCAGTCTCTCAGCACATTGGTCCACCTTAGACTTGGGGTCATTTACTCATGACCAACATATCTTTTAACCCATGATTTTGGAGTGAATTGATGGGTGCCAGAGCATTTACCACTCACAAGTGGGCTCTGTACACCACATCTCTGGGGGCTCCACTAGCTTCAGGATCCTCTTCCAGTTAATTAGTTTAGACCCTATGAGGGGTCATGTGTCCATGATGCACAACATGGATGTATGGCAGAGGCCTTGTATGAGATTCTGTAAAAGCCAGCAAAGGTGGACCTAACAAAATGGCCCCCTTTTTGCCTTGCAGCCAGCTGGTGCCCACAGCCAGGTTGAGACTGTTGGAATTGGGCATCAAATGTAAGACTAGCAGGGATGGACATATTAGAGGGTGCATCCATTGTGTACACAATCAGCGTGCTAGAGGAACACTTAGCATTCCTACCATTTGACATCAGGGAGACTGAGCACCTATAGGTTTGTCTGGAGTGCAGTGATGTCAATTCTGCTCAACAATAACAACTACCATCTTTTAACAGTGAAATTCACTAGAAAAAGTGTGTTTCTAATCACATCTCCAAATCGCCGATACGTTTAACCTCTCTTAAATTAAAATTCTGAATTACAAAAATAGAAAAAGTATTTAATGGAACACGATAGTAATGCTATGATAGTTGTTTTTACCTTAGCGGATATATGGAAAAACTGTGTCATTTTGATCATTAAGAGTTAAACAGTAACAAGATATTAATGCTTAATTTCTAAAGAACAATAATTACATAAAGAAAAAAAAATAAATTTTACGTGACTAAAGGTCAGATGGGCCAGTTTGATCTTAATACTAAAATGTTGTAGAAACACTGTTACTCTGTGACAACATGTAAGATTTTTGCACCTAAATTCATTTTTTAGTGCCTTTTCAAATACCACAATGTGCCGATCCAGTTTCACAAACACATAATTAAGGCATATCTCATTTATGCTTTTTCTTGTGTCTTTCTAGAGAAACTATGTGAGTGAACACAGTACCACAAACTTCACACATGTAAGGCTTTTCTCCTGTGTGTATTCTCAAGTGTGTTTTCAGATTACCAGGCTGTGCAAATGCAATACCACATTCATCACACTTGTAAGGTTTCTCTCCTGTATGTTTTCTTTTATGTCTTTTCAGATAACAAGACTGAGAAAACCCTAAATCACAAGTGTCACACTTGTAAGGCTTCTCTCCTGTATGTATTCTTTTGTGTGTTTTAAGATTATGACAGTGTGTAAACACAGCATCACAAACATCACACTTGTAAGGTTTCTCTCCTGTATGTATCCTTTTGTGTGCTTTCAAATTATAACAAGATGTAAACCCAGCACCACAAACATTACATTTGTAAACCTTCATTCCTGTATGTATTTTTCTGTGTGTTTTCAGATCAAGATACTGCATAAACCCAACACCACAAACATAACATTTGTAAACCTTCATTCCTGTATGTATTTTTCTGTGCGTTTTCAGATCAAGATACTGCATAAACCCAACACCACAAACATTACATCTGTAAGGTTTGTCTTCAGGATGTATTACTTTATGTGCTAGTAATCTGTAAGCATCAAGAAATCCTAAACCACAATAACTACACTTGAAAGGTTTGTCTTGTTCCTGTACTTTCTTAATCTGTAGATTATTTACTAATTTATAACTTATACCAATCTCATTAAGTTCAGTATTTTTCTCACTCATTGAACATGTTTCATCTGACTCTATTTCGTTTTTTATTGTGACCATATAATCATTCTGGGTCTCAGAATTGTCTGCTGGACTTTCATAACAGACAACAGAATCTACAAACACTTCATTTTCAGCTGTTTTTGACTCATAATAATTATTCTCTGTCTGAACTGCATCACTGTTATAATCTTTCTTGAATACCATTTCAGCTAGATTGCTGTTGTGATCTTCTGGTAGTACATCTGAAAGTATTTGAGATTAAAAATAAAGTTTTAAAAATATATATCTGCAACTGAGTTTACATACACAGACAAGCTATGTTGTTTATTATTAAATATCCAAGAAAATGTTCAAGACATGTCGGCCAGAATTTAAAATGACAGGTTGCCTGATTGTTTTGCCCATGTCATGTTTTAATGCTACATTATACAGTTGCTCACCACCAATGTTTATTTTAAGACTTCTACTCTGCTCAAGAGATCCTGACTGCAATGGCTAATGTCCACGTTAGTGTTCTTTCAGTCTGTTATCCATCCAACTATCCAGTACAAAATTATAAGACAGAAGACTGAGGGTCCTGCAAATAGATTTCTTTGTATGATCCGACTAGCTGTTGTCAAGGATTCTGAGAGTTTGCTTTTTAGGACCATCCTTCCAGTGACCTCTAATTAGAAACAGATTTTATAAATTTTTCAGGAATTCCATAATGTCTCAGAATTTTAAATTTGATCAAGTGGTACATACTATCTAAAGATATTTCAAAGTTAATAAACAGGGATGCTTGCCATTCATTAGACCGCTCTGTGATGAGTCAAAATGGACACAAGACAATGAAAGAAAGAGAAGAAAAAGTCATAGACTTCCATACTACAAAACAATTTATATACAAAAAAAGCATGTTTTCACAAAAAATAATACATTAACTCTTAGTATACGAGCGGCCTTTCATGACTACCATTACAGATTTTGCAATAAATAATTTATTTATAAAGATAACATAAGTGTTATATATCAAAATGTGAAGAAATGAAACCCCTATATCATGCACGTAACTAAATTGTTCAGTGGTTTTAAACATGCATTCAGCTATAAATTTTCGCTATTGACGGGGATCGATCATCGGCTTCTCTAGAAGGCCGCTCGTATACTAAGAGTTAAGCAACATGGATATCATCAGAGGACAGAAAATCAGATTGATCATATATGCGTAAAAAGATGTGTAGAGTATCACTACACAGATGTAAAAGTATGTAGAGGAGCAGATGTGGTGTGATATCACTATCTTCTGTTAGCCAAAATAAAGATGAGACTCAAAAGATATACAGCTATACATTTCTGCAGACAACAGCTTAATGTGGGATATCTCAGAAATCCTTCTTCTTCTTCAAGTACTATGCCTAGTGGCATAGGAGATCATGTCTCTCCACAACAACCTGTCTCCAGTACACTTTATCAATTCTGCTGTTGACTTCTTTCCATGCCACGATGTCAAACTGTCCAGTATTTGCTCTCTTTGTCTTCCCCCTATCTCTTTTTCCTTCAATCTTACTTGTTGTTACGATATATTCCAGCTTTCCTCTTCTCATAACATGCCCAAAAAAAGTGGATTGCTTCTTTCTAGCTTGTGAAATAAGTTTCCTTTGTTCACTGGCCTGTTTCAGGACATCCACATTACTCTTTTTGGCTGCCCGTGGTATTTTTAACATTCTTCTGTAAAACCACATCTCTGTTGCCTCTAGTGTCTTTCCTGTTTGTTTACTAATTGTCCATGACTCACTCCCATATGTCAGGATTGGTTCTATATAACACTGAAGAACTCTCTTTCTTACTTCCAATGACAAAGAATTGTTGCATAAAATAATCTTCATTTTAAAGAATGCTACTTTTGCATGAGCTATTCTGCTCTTCACTTCTGAGATGCATATTCCATCCATTGTTATTAATGTTCCCAGGTATTTGAATTTATTGACTTGTTTTAAAATGGTTCCATTTACTTTGATTGTGCATTCTGGGGAAGCCCTTTTCTTTGAGATGACCATTATTTCTGTCTTTTTGCTGTTAAGGCTAAGGCCTTTATTTTCACTTTCTATCACTGTTGTATCAACCATTCCCTGCAGCTCCTTTTCACTTTTTGCTATTTAAACTGTATCATCAGCGTATCTCAAGTTGTTTATATTATGTCCGCTGAATAATATTCCTGGCATGTTCTCTAGAGATCTCATTATATTTTCACTGTACAGATTGAACAGATCCGGTGACAGCACACATCCCTGCCTGACACCCTTTTTTACTTGCTGAAACATTCCTTCTTCTTCTTCTTCTTCTTTGATCCTTAGCCGCCGACCTTCATAGCAGAGAAACATTCCTATTTGGCTGCTAATTGTTACAGCTGGTGTTTGTTGCCTGTACATGTTCTTTATTATCCTCAAGTCCTTTCCATCAATGTTGATGCTTTCTAATATTTTGATAATTTCCTTATGTTTCACTTTGTCAAATGCCATACATAGTGTAATCTATGAAGCACAAGTAAGATCTGTCTTCATCTCTATGGCTCTTTCTATTAATGCTCTTATAATATATATAGCAATGGTTGTGCCTTTACCTTCTACAAATCCATACTGTTCATCACCGATTTCTGGTTTAATTTTATTTCTCACTCTTCTCATAATTCGTAATAATATTTTGGTCACATGACTCATAAGACTAATGGTGTGGTGTTCTTCACATTCCATGGCTCCAGGTTTCTTTGGCAAAGCTATGAATATGGATTTTAGCAGATCATCAGGTATTTGACCACTGTTGTAGATGTCATTTAAGAGTTTTGTTATCACTTCTACTTCAAATTCTCCCAAAGCTTTCATTTCCTCTACTGTTACATTATCTGGTCCAGGCGCTTTGTCTTTCTTCATGTGTCGCATGGTATCCTCTACTTCTGTCACAAGTATTGGAGGTCTTTCACAACTGTCCTGGTCCTTCAAATCTGGTCTTTCATCGTCATACAGCTCCTTGATGTATCCTGTCCACCTTTCTATCATGTTCTCATTACCCAATAACAATGTTCCTTCTTTTGATTTCAAACAGCCAGTGACTGTTTGTGTCCTTCTGCCTGTTAACTCATTTATTTGCTTGTACATAGATTTTGTGTCTTTTCGGTTCTGCACGTCAAGCTCTCTGCATTTCTGGTTTAGCCATGCTTCTTTTGCTGTTTTACATTTGTTTACTATTTCCTTATATAGTCTGTCATATTCTTTGTTGTCTTGCTTCTTTTTCCTTCTTGCATTCATCAGTTTAAAAATTTCATCTGTCATCCATTTCTTCTTTGCAGTCCTCTTTACTTCTGGTATGATTTCTTTTGATGTGTGATTTTTTTTATTCCTTAGCATTTCTCACTGTTCATCTATACTCTGTATTTTTTCTATTGCATTGTACGAGGGGCGTTCAGAAAGTAATGCACCACATCGTTTTTCTCAGCTAATAATGAAGATAGAAGCATGAAATTTTGCACACTTCAAATATGGCATGTGCCAATTGTGTGCACCAAATTGCACTGCAACTGGCCAAATAATACGGCTGCCCTAAACCGTTGAAATGGAGCGTGTTAGCAATTTGCATTATAAGCAGTGAATTGTGACAGAATTTCTCGTTGCAGAGAAGGAAACTGTTGTGAACATTCACAAGCGTCTATGTGATGTGTATGGAAGTTCTGCAGTCGACAGGAGTACAATCAGTCGCTGGGTTCAGAGAATCAAAGAATCAGGAAGTGGAGATATGGAGCTGCTTGATCGGCCGCGCTTTGGACGTCCTGCCACAGCCACCAACGCAGAAATGTTGAAATGCGCTGAGGGCATTATTCTTACTGATAGGCGAATCACTACTCAACAATTGGCCTTACAGCTGTCAGTCAGCATTGGTAGTGCAAATGCAGTTATTAAAAACTCTCGGATTTTCTAAGGTTTGCGCAAGATGGGTTCCTCGAAGTCTCACAAATGACCACCGATTGCAAAGGAAAGCAATTTCTTCTGAATTGTTGGAGCGTTTCAATGATGATGGAGAGAACTTTTTGGCTAAGATCGTTACAGGTGATGAAACCTGGGCACATCATTTTGAACCCGAGACAAAAAGACAGTCAATGGAGTGGCATCATCCGCAATCACCACGAAGAAAGAAATTCAAGACAATTCCTTCAGTTGGAAAGGTCATGATCACTGTCTTTTGGGACATTGAAGGTGTGATTCTTGTGGATGTTATGCCAAGAGGAGAGACAATCAATTCGCAAGCTTACATTAAGACATTGAAAAAACTCAATCAACGTTTTCGCAGAGTACGGCCGCACAAGAATCCAGCAGACCTGCTTCTCCTTCACGACAATGCGCGACCTCACACAAGTCTGGCAACATGGGAAGCAATCACTAAATTGGGTTGGACTGTACTACCCCATCCACCCTATAGTCCCAATTTGGCACCCTCTGATTTTCATTTATTTGGTCCACTTAAAGATGCACTCTGTGGGACAAGGTTTGAAGATGATGAAGGAGTGATTCATGCAGCGAAGAAATGGCTACATGATCAAGACAAAATCTGGTACGGGTTAGGAATACATGCACTTGTTTCACGCTGGCATAAAGCCGTACAAGTTGATGGGGATTATGTTGAATAATACCGATGTTTACATGACATATCCATGTATATTGTGAATAAATTTCATGCTTTTTTGAATAAACAGCTCCTGAGAAAAACGATGTGGTGCATTACTTTCTGAACGCCCCTCGTACCTATTCTGTACTGTAATGTTGTATCTTTCACCCACTTCCTTATCTGATTTAAGTAAGGCTAAGTTTAATTTGATGTTGTTTGAAGCTCGCTTTACTTTCTTCAATTTTATTCTAAGTTTTCCTATTACTGGTACATGATCACTGTTGCAGTCTGCTCCTGGCCTAGTTTTCACAGATTTCAAACTGTTTCTAAATCTCTTGCATATTAGTATGTAGTCAATCTGATTATGAACATTGTTCCCTGGACTTTTCCACATCCAAAGGCATCTAGGATGCTGCTTAAACCAGGTGTTTCCTACTATCATGTGTTCTTGCCCACTCTATCAGTCTGTAACCTCTCTCAATTCTTTCTCCCAGCCCATAACCACCAGTCACATCATTAACTTTTTCATTTCCAACCTTTGCAGTGAAGTCTCCAAGTATAACAGTTGTCTCATGAAATTTACACTGAGTCATTGCCATATCAAGTTCATTGTAAAATGTATCTATTTCTTCTTCTGTACTATCTGCTGTTGTGGCATATATTTGTATAAAATTTATATCAATTGGTCTGCCACTCATTTTAACTAACAGGACTCATCTGATATTGCCCAAATTCCCTTTACTGTTCTTGCCCTTTCTGCATCCAGTATTATGCCTACTCCTCTTTCATGTTTATTTCCTCCAGAATAAATTATTTTGTAATTGTCAGAATACATTTCACCTGTTCCGGTATATCGCCTTTCACATAGCCCTAATACATTTACGTTTATTATTTCCACTTCCATCTTGATGTTATGTAATTTTCCAGTCTGCATTAGTGTCCTGACATTATAAGTTCCTATGTTTAAGTTATCTTTAATTCTAATTTTGCTAACAGTAGCTTGATGACGATTGGGTATCGCCTGTGTCACATGATGCTCCCTACTGGACGAAGTGATTCCTCTGGAATCCCCCTTAACGTTGTCGTCTTTTGTTAGGAAGTTGTTTTGATTCATGATTGTACAAGGGATAATATGATGGTAGTTTCCCGTCGGTTTGTGTACGGGTGTCTCCGCTAGCCTTTGACTAAAAAGTAAAACCCACAAGGCAGTGGGGAGGGAAGAGGTTAAAGCACCTCCATCTCGCTGGTTGTCACATCATAAAGCTTCAGAGGTGATTTGATACAGACAGCTGTCCCTCGCAACATCCCACCTCGTCCTCAGTGACAACCACTTGCTTTGGTTCATGGCTGATTATATTCAGTATTCACAGTTAACCTCTATAACTAGAGGTCATTCAACCATCCACCACCCGGTTTACACGCCTGGTAGGAGGACAGGTTCTTTCCCCAGGATCTCAGAAATAAAAAAAAATAAAAAAAAACAAGACAGTGAGAGAGAGAAATGTTTGGTTACAACATCCAATATGCATCAAGTGCTCCAACAACTAAAAGATGAAGCAAAAGAGCAAAGTGTGTGGCACACTAGAGGCATATCAGGACACAGAAGAAGATAAGAGCTAGCCACCATGACAGAGATTGGATTCTCAACATGTAAAATCTTATTGAATGCAATGGAGATACGACATAAAAAGAATAAAGATGTTGAGAGATCCATTGCAGCAGAGCTTTGATGTGAAGATGGCATCTGATGATGATGGAGTATTTAGAACTACTTCTCAATAGAAATCTACAAGATCCCTCATATTTTCAGCCAGCAGAAAAAAGTTACAAAGTAACTGCAAAAAACTAGATAAGGAAGAAATAAAGAAAACCATAAATCTTCTCAGAGATGAGAAAAGCTGCTGGCCCAGATAGTATTCCAGTAGAGGCCATTAAAGCAGACACTGACACCTCTATAGGTATATTGCACAAATTACTTGGGAAAAGTCTAGGAGAGAAGAAATATCTACTTCCTGGAAAACTGATCATAGAGTTTATTGAAGATATAAAAGTGTCTCACATGCCTTGGAAATAAGGCTATATTTAATCCATCAGGAAGATGACAGGAAGAAATGTCTGAATCTGTGGCATTCAGTGCACAAATAACAGCAAGGGTGACAAGTTCATCCTGACCACATATTCTTGGTTAGATTTTTTTTTCCTTTCAGACTTAAATCTTTCTTAGTGTAATGGAATGTGTTATAAAAATTTCCAGTACCAAGTAAAACAAGCTGGTTTAGACCAAGAAAATATAATCACCTTAGTGTATTAATAGCCAAAACATTTCTGAGTTTTTTATATACATAAAAACTTTGTTGTTGTAAATGACAATTAAGGTAAATATAAGCAAGTTACTTTTGTACATTATGTATGAATGCTTTGTTTAAAAAATTCTAGTATGCAATGTATAATGATGGTTGAAAAGAGAAAATTACAAAATAATCATGAAAAAAAATTATTTTTTTTATAAGTTACCAATCTCTATTTTCAAGTCATTTAAATTGTAAAATTTGTAGCAATGTTTTTTATTTTGGTCAACTTCACATGACTAAGACCCTGTCTGATCCAGCTCCTGTTATTTCAGTGTTTTTATCTTTACCAATGAGAAAGATGTGACTACAAGCCAGTATATGTGGGTGTGTGCATCTCAGAAATGCTGCAAATGGTTGGTCTATCTGTTATGTATAAACTAACTTCTGAACAGCAGAAAGAATAAAATCTTTATAAATTATTTCTGAAAAGAAATATAACATTAAGTGTGTGATTTATTTATGCACTTCCATGTCTGTTATTGTTTGTTTAGGATAATAATATGAATACCGATGTCCAATGACAAATATAAACACTAAAAAGTAAAAAATGTTCATATGTAGCTGTACTGTATTGTAAACAGTGTACCCAAGCACTAACATTCTCAAAAATGAACAACAATGTCAAGAGAGGAGAGAATTTTGAAATGAGCGCTTATCATTTTGCTACCTTCATCTTTTCCACATAAGCCAGGTTGTTCTACGTTCTGACTTCCTGACATTTTGACATCCACACTGCCAACCATTTGAATATGAGTGTGGAAGTCATCAGTGTAGTTATGACCATCATTATTCTGAGGGGTGATAATTGATATATATTTAGTAAATCTGAAAATGGTAAAGAGACTTAACAATAGGGTAAGTTAAACATAATCTGGTTCAAGATCTGATTCACTCATGAAACAAAATGTAATAGGGGCAAGAAAGTGGTAGTTGTGTCACAAGTGATTCTGCTCTCAGAACAAGAATCTAAAGCATAACAGATGATTCACTTCTGGCAATTAGATTTTTCATGTATCAAAATACAATCAAAATCATTGGCAGCATTCTTTCACAATTTCCTGCATTTATTGGTTTAAATATATGTATGTGTGTCTTTACATATACAAGTATGGGATGCATTTTATGGAAACAAATTAAATCTTTTTTTTAAATTTCTAACCCGTAATGAAAATAGAATGAATGAAACAAATGAAAACTATACCAAAAATCAATTTGGACATAAAAAGACACATAACAGTTTTCTGAAAACCACAACAGCTACAAGGTTGATGTTGAATTGGCAAGAAGGTGACAATGGAATGTTACCCTAAAAAAAATATGGATGGAAAATGGTCATCAGAGTAAACCATGAAGGAAAGAGACAGCACCTGTTAGAGATTTATAATTGTCGACATCTGACAAAGATTTGACTACATATTGTTCTAATTACAGTAAAGTCAGGATAAGTAATGCTTGTACTTATCAGAACTTTTACTTATCAGAATTGTGCTACCTTGTAAAAGGTGGACATTTTGCAGGTAGAGTCAGAAAGAACACATAAAGTAATTTTTAAAAACCTGTTAAAGTACTACTTCTGGGTACTACTGTTAAAGTAATGTTCTGATGCAGTTCTGTTAAAGGTGTAGTTTGTGGGTGTGGTACTAGGAAGAATATAGATGAGTGTTATTAATATATATCTGCGCTGATGGAAGCAATCAGCTTATGTCGGGCTTACGGATGGCTGACTGATGTGTGAATAAGTACTTGTTAACCAATGTGAATGTCATGTAGTATTAAAGTGAGACAATAGTAATCACACATCAATGCACACGTGGGAGTCAGGAAAACGTTATAACTCCTAGTGGTACATTCTACACTGTTTATTAACTCCACAGTCACGAAGACATCATAAACAACACACTGTCACAGGTTACCACAGGTACGAAATTCATCTCAAATAAGTTGCAGAATACAGTAACTCCCAGCATCTTAAATATTCATCACATTGGTGGCATAAACAGCAACGCTCAGTACAGTAAATCTTTAGGGAATAAACATCCATCAATCAGTTGCATAAACGGCAACGCTCAGTACAGTAAATAGTAAATCTTTAGGAATAAACATCCATCAATGTCACAAAGTGGATTTAAGTTTATAGAGTTTGCCTGAATGAAAGCAAGACCCTAGTATGAGAAAGTCTGAGAAGATAGAATTAGATGAAAAATGACATGCCTGTGGACAGATGAGACTATTGGCTCAAGGGCTAGAACCAGGATTTGACTCTCCCCTTGCCGCTTCGTGACTTCAGAAAAGCTATAGAATCACCCCCCCTCTAACTACCTTTAAACACAAGGAGATAAGGTGTATAAAACGACCACAGACATCACTATACAGACCACATATAGGTATAGTATAGAGTAGAAGCTGATCCAGTATATATTATAGATATATTTATTTACACCCAGAAATCATTAAATTTCATCATACATCAATCAAATAAATAGCGTGCACTGTTGCACGGCCTGAAAAACAAAGTAACAATTAAATTAGATAGACACTAGAAAAACCCCAATCACATTCACTCTTTCTGTCACCCTGCTGGGGAACAATAAAATGGTTAGTGATTTAAACAAATCTAATTTGGTGGGGCTGTCAACTTTAGCCTCCACTCTCTACCACTAATAAGATTTCTACTGTTGCTGTCCTGTTGCCTTTTCCTAAAAGAACATCTACACAGCTTCCAACTTGGTAGGTGATATGAGCCGCTACCTAACACCACTGGAAATGCTAAAATAATAGACTTGGCTTACAACGATGGCTCAGTGTCTATCTGTCAAATGGATAATGAACAGACCCTACTGGTCCTGTCTATTTCCTCCCTCCTCTCTCTGTCTTGGTCTCGGGGTCTCTCTAACACTTGACTGATGATGCGGCATCTCCGTTATGCTCTTCTCTCGTTACTTTCAGGACCCAGGTATTGTAACCCTATCACCTGCTCCTGAATTCGGTGATGATGATGATATTCGGGTATCAAGCATGAGGTACTTGATTAGCTGTCGAAAACTTCTCTGCGGCTGACTAGCTTCTATAACTTTCCACTTTTTAACCTGCTCCGGATTTAGAGGAAAAACACAGCCTTGATTTCTGGCTGTATACCATTACACCAGTCGGAGACTATAATAGCGAAGAGCTCTGGGTTTTTATGATAAATAAACCCCATTCCCGCTAAAGCATGGGCACTTCACTGCAAGAGACTGTAGGTTATTTTCTTTTGCTTCTGACGATAACTCGAGTCCTCTGACCCCTGAGATATGTCCTTTTGCCATGGATAATTTGTATTGGCAAATTATGCTCCCCCAATGTTTGCCGTGACTCACTAAAATTAAAAGGAAATGCGTCTAATGTACACCAACTCCAACATAACGCATCTCTAACACATATAGCTCCAATAATCTTTACAACTCCCCTACTCAATACCTCACTCGTTGTGTACAACAATACATAAATAATACTACCCACGTGGCACTTAAATCTCACTCCTCCTACTCCCCTTCTCTCGTTCTGAACAACAATACATAAAATAATACTTGCCCATGTGTCTCTTCAATCTCACTCCTTCTACTCCCCTTCTAGCATTCTGCACAACAATACATAAAATATTCCTACCCACGTGTCTTCTATCTCACTCTCCTTCTACTCCTCCCTTCTCTCAACTTAAATCTGCCAGGTAGGTAAGTAAACAAAGCCCCAGACACTGTCTGACGGGTTACGTGGTTGTTACGCATGGCTAACCACGTGTCCTAACATTTAAACTAGGGAAATCCTTTGTCCGAAATTCCCATTACATCTTGGGTTCCCGACTTAAGCCCCAATTTAAATTAAACCTCGTGCTATAGGAATAACAAAATATGTGAATGTAATCAAAGCGCTATATGACAATGCAAGATGTTGTGTTAGAACAAATAAAGGGAATACAGAATGGTTTACAGTAGACACAGGAGTGAAACAAGGCTGTATTATGTCACCACTACTTTTTGGAATAGCTACTGATTGGGTTATGAAAAACTATACCCACAACGAACAATTAGGTATAAAATGGACAGATTGAAAGTCCCTGGAAGACCTCGATTTTGCAGATGATTTAGCATTCTTAAGTCCAACACCCAGACAGGCCCAAGAAGCAGTAAATAATCTGTGTCATCTCTCGGTTAAAATAGGTCTCCAAATAAATGCCTCTAAAACTAAAGTTATGAACTTTTCTAACGAGACCTTCGATATCATCCTGAACGAGGAAAAACTACAGAAAGTTGAAAGTTTCAATTATTTAGGCAGTAAAATGACTCAGGATGGTGACACAACAAGAGAAATTCATACTAGAATTGCTTTGGCAGCTAGCGCCTTCAATAGATTATCTAACATTTGGAAATTACGATCACTGAATATACATACCAAGCTTCGTCTGTTTAATTCGAATGTTATCTCAGTGTTAACATACGGCTGTGAAAGTTGGAAAATCACAAAATCATTGGAGAACAAGCTGAATACATTCGAGAACAAATGTCTTAGAAAACTCATGAACATCAGTTGGAAAGAATTCAAGACTAATCGACAAATAAGAGAAGACTCTAAGCAGAAATATGTCTCCGACTATATAAGGAAAAGACGATGGTCATATATCGGTCATGTCCTACGAATGCAAAACAACAGAATACCACTACAGGCGCTCACTTGGGTTCCTGAGGGTAAGAGGAAAAAAGGAAGACCAAAAGAAACACTTAGAAGAACAATAACTAGAGAAGGAAGAATGTTGGGCCTAAATAATGTGCAAGAGTTAAGAGGAGTGGCGTCACAACGAACAACCTGGAGAGCACTGGTTTCTGCCTTATGCGCCGTGTTTGGTGCTTAAAGAATTTATTATTATTATTATTATTATAGGAATAACCTCTACACCTCACAGTAGAAGGGGAACGACTAAGTAAGTAAGCTATAGGAATAATTTACTCCCCTAAACAGTATAATTCACTGATAACATAAATCTGTACCCTCCCACTGCATTATCCACATTTAAGGCATAATAAAAGTAACGTACACAAAATTTATTTCCCACTAAAATTACATTTGTGAATACATAGGAATAAATGGTGGTTTTACACAACATTCTACAACTATGAGCACACGTGTATCTCATAACTTCACATGCTCTTATCTACTGCCAAAATCCTAGAAAGACTTATGCACACTTTTACATTTACATCATTCTTCAAAGATAATAATGGATGGCGCTACCATTCAAAACTTAAAGTTAATGTCCCCGAAGAACTTTACTTACGGGCCAAGATTTCTCAAAGAACCCTCTAATAAGTAAAACGATAATAAAATTACTACATACCAATTACCGCTTTTCTTCCCCGCAAATGGAGACGATAAATACGTAGTCGCACGGCTGGCAATTATTTCTTCAGATAGAGACTTGCCCACAGTTTAACAACTGATTATATACAAGAGGAAAAACCCCCGCGGATTACCTCCTACGACTTCTAAGCTATCCCCTCATGCCAATGGAAACGCTAGAAAAATCAACTAACTGCGACCTAGCCAATCAGATTTGAAAACGCGCAGACTGCGTGTCCAAAAATGGCATCACGTTACGTGACGTTTCTGACGCGTCATACAGGCGTGCACGAAAATAGCGATTTTCGTAAACAACGAAAATCCACGTGATCGCGGAAAATCAGAAGAAAGTAAAACTGGTGGGAGTAAGAAATAAACCTACCGTCATAAAAAGAACCCATTTAATTACCTAACCTAAAATACCAAACACGATACATATTCAAATGAGAAGAACCATGGCAAACACATATAGTTACAAAGTGAAGACGAATGGTGAAAATTCAAAATAGAAGAACAGAATTGGGTCTGTTGAAAGACAGAATTACAGTGCAGCATCACCTAAGTCCCCCCTTTGAAGTGCGGGAATCCATGCTAACTCACTGAAATCTCTGGGGTTTCACACTGGCCCTTATTCCTGTCTACAGAGCTGTCTGTGAGCACTCCTTCTTCATCCTTATTCTCTTCCGGAGCTAGGTGCCGGCTTAAGAAATCGGCTCCTACATTATCCTTTCCTGGGATGTATTGCACCGAAAACGAGTGCATGCCCAACAATAAAGCCCATCTCATGATTTTAGCATTATTGTGCTTGTTGGCTCCCAAAAACGCCAAAGGAGCGTGGTCACTTTGCACTACAAACGTGACCCCGTATTGGTATTCGTGGTGTTTGCGAATACCAGAAACTAATGCAAGGCACTCTCGTTCTAAAGTTGAGTAGTTTCTTTCAGCCGCATTAAGTTTCCTACTGGCATAGGAGACTGGGAACAACAGACCTTGTTGTGCTTCGTCTGCTTGTAAAAGAGTGGATCCAATTCCGATGGCGCTGGCGTCCACTCTTAACACAAAGGGTTTTGTTAGATCCGGGAGCCGAAGTATTGGCGAACTGGTCAGCAGCTCCTTAAGAGTGGTGTACGATCCCTCACATTCTGCCGTCTACCGAATTTTTTCCGGTTGACCTTTCCGAGTGAGGTCGGTCAACGGCCCTGTTAAGCTATTAAAATTCGGAATGAATTTTTGATAATATGCGCACAGGGAGATAAAGGACCTCGTGTCTTTTTTTGTGATGGGGCGGACTGCTTTACTTATTTTTTCCACGTTTTTGTCCAGCGGCCACATGCATCCTTGGGCGATAGTGTGGCCTAGGAAGTCTAGGGTGTCAAAACCGAGTAAACATTTGCTCGGGCGGGCGGTAAGCCCCGCCTCCTTCAATCTCCCGAGGAGCGAGGCGACAGTTGCTATGTGTTCCTCCTCCGTTTCCATTGCGATGAGGATATCATCCATAAAATTATGAATGTGGGGGTTTTGCAACGGCCCTAATAGCTTCTCTTCTTCTCTTTGTTACTTTCACAATTGCCTCCGCGGCTGGCGTTGTAGATTTAAAAGTTGCTACCATAAGTGAAATGGGTTCATTTTCGATACAAGACAACAGGAAGCTGAGACGCTTGGGAGTCATGACCCAAGTGGGCCCACCCCCCTTAGAGTGTAAAGGAGTAATCGGGCCAAAACACTTGTCGGATGGGGGGACTTCTTCTGATGATCAGATTGCTTCCTGTTGTATCGCTCTGTAAAGAGTTTCCTATCATAGTTGCATGGTCAAACCAGTGACGATCGGGAAAAGACCGATTGACTTCTGGAAAGACAGATGACACTGGGAAAGACTAGAAACCGGCTGACCGGGTTAGCACCCCGTAAGCTGTATTCAATTGCTACAGGACCCAAAAAAGATAGATGCCCCCAGGATTCACCGAAAGGGGGGGGGAGGATGATGAATCCACAGGCGCCTCAATGGAATCGACCAGACCCGTTACACGGACTTCGAACTCTGAACAACGGCTGGAATTTCCATGTGCCTGTGGTAGGGAATTCTCTACTCAGAGAGGAATGAAAATCCACAGAACGAAAAAGGGGTGTGGGAGGTCATCAGGGGGAGATCAACAGCGCTCTGTCTCGAAGGATAAGACGTTAGAAGAACACAGCCAGGAGTCAATCCACAGTGCTGAGTACATTCAAGTTGATCTGCCTGATGATGATCTCACACACTTCTTGGACGGGAAGAGAGATGCAATAAAGTTTCCACCTGCCAGTGCAAAAGGGCTTTGGGAACAGCTGGACGAAGCCTTGGCAAAAGAGTTGGATAACAGCCTGAAGCAGCTAACTTTGGAGAAGAAGCTGGAAATCTTCGGCGACATAATATATCTGCACTGTCGCAAAGTGTTCGGAGTGAGGGAGGCAAGGGAAAGTAACCCACCACGGAAAAGTAGAAGACAAATTAAAATAGAAGAAATCAGGAAACAGAAGAAGCATGCCCGGAAACTGTTCAAGAACGCAGTTGCCACAGAGAAGGAAGGGTTACGGCAAGTTTGGGAGCACCTGAAAGGCCAACATAATGCCCTTTGTAGAGCGGAAAGGTTGTGCAGGAAGAAAAGGAAGACTCGAAAGGATAGGGAAAGATTCTTTAGGGAGCCCTTCAAGTTTGCCAAAGAACTGTTTGAGCAGCCACGGTCGGGTATGCTAAACATCAGGAAAGAAGACCTGGAAGAACACCTTAGAATGACATATTCAGATGGTCGCAAAGATGAGCTGCTCAGCAGCATGGCAGGCCTTAAATGGCCGGGTAAGCCAGGAGCTGAATTTTACACAAGCCCCCAACGGCGCAAGAGGTAGAAAGCATTGTCCAGAAAGCTCGGTGCAAGTCAGCTCCAGGTCCTAATGGTGTTCCATATGTGGTGTATAAAAGATGCCGAGGTTCTCAAACGACTGCTCCATTTACTGAAGAATGCGTGGAAAACCCAACTCGTAAGCAAGGAATGGAGAAAGGCAAACGGAGTCTACATCCCGAAGGAACAGAATTCCACAGACATCAGTCAGTTCAGGCCAATCTCACTACTCAATGTGGAAGGGAAGATATTCTTCTCAGTAATGGCAAAAAGACTCACTACATACCTCCTGGCAAATGGGTACATTGACACTACAATTCAGAAAGGAGGTATCCCAGGTACACCAGGATGTCTAGAGCATGCCGCAATGATCTGGGAAGCAATCCAAAAGGCAAAGTCTGACAGAACAAACCTCCATGTAATCTGGTTGGATCTAGCAAATGCTTATGGATCCGTTCCACACCAGATGTTGTGGCAGGCCCTAGAAATGTATCATGTTCCACAAGAGATTGCAGCAATGCTGAAGCTGTATTTTGCAGGGTTTTCTGTCAGATTTTCAACCAGAGATTACACAACGAATTGGATTGGCCTTGAAATTGGAATTGCGATGGGATGTACCATCTCTCCGATACTATTCGTCATGGCTATGCAGGTAATCCTCAATGCGGCTGAAGGAATGGCTATAGGCCCAAAGCTCGGTGGAATGTGTCACATGCCACCGCTCAAAGCATTCATGGATGACACAACAATTCTGACATCAGATGAACACCAGGCCCGGAGGATGTTAGCACGCCTGGATGAACTAGTCAGCTGGTGCAGAATGAGCTTCAAACCCAAGAAGTCGAGAAGCCTATCAGTCAGGAAAGGGAAGATAGCAGAGGTCACATTCACGGTTTCCAGCCAAAGAATCCCTACTGTCATTGAGGAACCTGTTAAAAGTCTTGGCAGGGTGTACGATGCCTCTTTAAAAGACTCAAAGGCAGTGCAACAGACAATAGAAATGGCAGACAGAGGACTACAGATCATAGACCAAAGCAGACTCCTGGGAAAGTTCAAACTGTGGTGCCTCCAGTTCATGTTGATACTGAAGTTGCTGTGGCCACTGCTTATATATGAAATAAGCACAAGTACAGTGGAAGCTATAGAGCAGAAGGTCAACAAGTTCATGAGAAAATGGCTAGGGGTACCACCAGGTCTGTCAGATGTAGCACTGTACTGCAAAAAGTCAAAACTTCTGCTTCCCTTCAAGTCAGTTGTTGAAGAATACAAAGTTGGAAAAGCAAGGCTTGCAATGATGCTACGCGAGTCAGCTGATGACGTGGTTAAGTCCATTCAGCCCACACTGAAAACGGGAAGGAAGTGGAGAGTGGAAGAAGCTGTTGATGCTGCTGAAGAGTCACTCAAACTGAGAGAGGTAATCGGATACACACAAACGAATAGACGGGGATTTGGGCATGGTGACATCCGCTGGTGGTCCAAGGCATCAAGCAGGGAGCGCAGAGACATGGTAGTTCAGGAGATACGAGGAGCTGAGAATGATAAGAGGTTGCAAAAAGCAGTGCAGCAGGTCCAACAAGGCCAATGGACCACATGGGAAGGAGCTCTGCAGAGGTCCTTGACATGGAATGATATATGGCATATGGCACCTCTTAGGCTCAGCTTCATGGTTAGATCAATGTATGACCTGCTGCCGTCGGCCACCAACCTTGTGAAATGGGGAAAGTCGGATGATGAGCAGTGCCCCCTGTGCCAGGGGAGGCAGACACTTGAACACGTGCTCTCAGCGTGTAAGGTGGCATTAGGGCAAGACACTTGGCGCCATAACAAAGTGCTAAATGAGCTTGCTGCGACAATAGATCAGGCAAGAATGAAAGTGAATAGCAAAGTCCTGCCAGACACCGCAAACACATACTTTCTGAGGGCAGGAAAGTCAGCACACCCCAAACCGAGTAAACCTGGTAGCAGTTTACCATCTCTTCTTGACTGTGCAAACGACTGGGAGATGGCGGTAGACCTACCTGGACGGGGGGCATATCCAGAGTGTATCAGAAAATCGCGGAGATGGCCAGATATAGTGCTTCATTCTGCAGCAACGCTTCAGGTCATACTGATTGAACTGACCGTGCCATTTGAATCTAGATTAGACGAGCAACATTCATTCAAAGCGGCCAAGTATAGCGATCTGGCCGCGGATCTGAGACACGATGGATTCAGTGCAAGGGTCATGGCGGTTGAAGTGGGCGCAAGAGGGCTTGTGGCTGCATCAGTGTATGATTTATTGAAACTGTTGGGGCTGAAGGGACAGTCTAGAACAAGGGCACTGAAGAGGCTTAGTGAAACTGCCAAAAAGGCATCAGGCTGGCTGTGGAACAACCGCAATGGACGATGGACATCGTAACAATAAACGCTGCAGTACAGAAAACACCAAAATTTTTCTAAGTCCACAACGCTGAGTTTTTTTTTGGTGTACGAGTGAAAGAGATGTGACTCTGGGGCAACAGGCGATGTATACTATAGGGAGAGTGTCAGGTAAATTTCAGTGGCTTGCGGCGCACGGCGCGCAGCTTGTCGGCTGCGCGCTAATGTCTCAGTGTGTGTCCTTAGTTGTGAAGGGCGACGGAACGAACGGAATAATTTGTCTTCTCTTTGTTACTTTCACAATTGCCTCCGCGGCTGGCGTTGTGGATTTAAAAGTTGCTACCATAAGTGAAATGGGTTCATTTTCGATACAAGACAACAGGAAGCTGAGACGCTTGGGAGTCATGACCCAAGTGGGCCCGCCCCCCTTAGAGTGTAAAGGAGTAATTGGGCCGAAACACTTGTCGGATGGGGGGACTCTACTTCTGATGATCAGATTGCTTCCTGTTGTATCGCTCTGTAAAGAGTTTCCTATCATTCCTCATCATTCGTGTGAAGGCACCCGGGGCATTATGTAACCCAAACGGCATGACGTTAAACGTATAGTGCCCTTCACTAGTGCTAAAGGCCAACATCGGCCGGACGTCCTCTTTCACCGGAATCTGATAATAACCTTTACTGAGGTCTATTTTCGAGAAAATTTTCGCCTGGCTTAATTTGGAAAACAGTACCGCAGGGCTGGGGAGGGCTTCCGGTTGAAATTCTGTCACGGTGTTGAGCAATCGATAATCGATGCACAGCCTGGTCTCACCGTTAGGTTTTTGTAATAGGACCACGCCTGAACTGTATGGGGATGTGGTTTCAGAAATGATGTTGGCCGCCAGCAGTTTTTCAATTTCCTCCCATAACGCAGCAGCTTTGGCGTACAGGACCGTATATATTTTAGTCCGTACCGGTGTGTCATCCTTCAGTTTCATCTCAAATTCTGAGAGGTGGGTGAGTCCAGGCTTACCCGTTAAAACGTTGGTGTATTGTTGTAATACAGTCCTGAGTTCTTGCGCCGCTCCTTCTGAAAGATTGTCCCCAAATTTCACGTCTCGGTACGACTCTGTTTGGTGTAAGGGGTACTCCCCGTAATTCTCTGGGTCGTCCTCTTCCTCTATAGCTACTGCCAATGCTAACAGGTGGTCTTGAGATGGTGGGGCTCATTCTAAAAATTTCTTAAGGAGATTTACATGGTATATCTTCCTTTTTCCCCTGATAGCGATCCTATAGTTGGTGTTAAGAGATTTTCTCTAACACCTCGAAAGGCCCCTGCCATCCAATGTGCAATTTGTTTTCCCTGGTGGGAAGTAACAAGAAGACCTTCTCCCCTACCTGGAGCTCTATTTCCTTGGCCGTCTTGTTGTATCTCTGCGCCTGTTTTGCGCGAGCCTTACGGAGGTTGTCTGAGGCCACTTTCCAACCTAACTGTAGTCACTCCTTCAGCTCTGCGACATATTTGGAGGCCGACACCGTTGTCTCATCTGCCTTCCGATCTGTCAAAGACCTGAACAGAGCCTCCAATGGGCCCTTGATCGGTCGCCCAAACAATAGGGTGGCTCGCGGGTAGCCTGTAGAAGCTTGGGGGACTTCGCGATAAGCAAACAGGGCGGCGGGAATAAAAAGGTCCCAATCCTCTGGCCGCTCCTGCCCTAATTTGCGCAACATCGTCATCAAGCTGCCGTTGAACCTCTCCACGAGACCATTTCCTGCCTGGTTATATGGACTGGTATGTATGTGTTGGGTCCGAAGAATGTTGAAGATCTCCTCCATCAACAAGCTGCGAAATTGGGACCCATTATCTGTCAACACTTGCTGAGGAAACCCCAGTCTTGTAAAGATTTGTAGCAAGGCTTCTGCAACATGCTTCGAGTCAGTGACCGCCAGGGGGATGGCCTCTGCCCACATGGTGCACACATCGACTAATGTCAGAATAAACCTGTTCCGACGCTTCGTTCTTTCTAATGGGCCTACAATGTCAACCGCCACTCGTTCAAAGGGGGTACCGACGATGGGCATATCTCCTAACGGGACTGGGGGTGTCCAGTGTTTGGGGGCCACTCTCTGACACTGAGCACAAGATTTCACAAATCTTATGATGTCCGGCGTCATTCCCGGCCAGAAATAATGGGCCGATATTATGTGTATGGTGACCCCCTGCCCCATATGTCCACTAAATGGAAGCAAATGACCCATTTCTAAAATCTGCTGCCTATACTTGGCTGGCACCACCAGTTGGTTATGCCCCTGCTCTTCTCCTCCTTCTCTGCGATAAATCAGCCCATCCTTCTTGAAGAAATTCCCCTTTTGTTTGGGGTCCTTTGACGTGGGTAATTTCTGAAAACAGGCCTCCAGTGTCGGATCCTGTTGTTGTGCCTCCTGCAATTCCTTGGGTAATGGATTAGTGGGGGCCTCCTTTTCCCGCTCCTTCTTGGCTTGCTCCCTAGTAACCACTGTGGCTACTACTTCCGGTTCCTTTGGGTCCCCTAGGTACACATACTGTTGCTTGCATGGTTGCAATCGTGTTCGGAGGGTGTTGATGGGTGTTGTCAAAATGAAGACAAACAAAAGGTCAACTCGACCTACGCAGTGGTGTGTAGACATGGAGTGAGGATACAGTACATGCGAATGATGGCAAACGTTCGTTAGAGTTGACAAAGAGACCAATCTCACTCACTTATGGCTGGAAGTCATTTACGCCAACTACTGTGTACGTTTCATACAGTTTAATTGGAACGATCACACTTGACAGCACGGGTACAGTGACAGCAGACAGTTTGGCATAAATCATAATAATGTTGATCAATGAAATACACTATCACATGGGCATTCATGTTGCATAACAGTACCATGGAATGTCAGTAGACAAGCACTCAGTAATTCCAATATATATCGTCTGACTTTACTGACAGAGCACGTCAGTTCATAAACAAGGTTCAAGATGGTTCCTAGACCTAACCTCGTCTAGCGAAGATTCCTTTCGGTAAAGTTCAGCACATATTTTTTTGATAACAATATTGAACCACTAGTAGTGGGTTCTCTTCTGTAGCAGTGATCTCTGGACTCATCAGGTGATAGTAAGGGGCATCCCTGTTCTCTCCTCGATGATTGAAAAATATAGGATTCAAAATGGCTTCTCCTCCCAGTGAGTTGTCACTCACCCAGGATACAAACTATGAAGCATAATCAAAGCTGATCATTCATTAAATGTCCTCATTGCTTTGTAGATTCTACCATTGATACTATTGACTTCATCACATAATATGGTGCTGCTAGGTATGAATGTCATCTTCATCTGGTTAATATTCATCTAAACGTACAACCGTACGACTGCCCATCGAATACAATGCCTCAGGAAAAGTTCATAAGAAATGCGTCTTTACCTTGGTATCAGAAATACACTAGAATATGATTCTGCCATTCTTTGGCAGTAAGAATAAACACTGGGGTGAATAATACATGATATGTCTAAAGAGACTAGCTCTTTCCCCACTAATATAGAGATCACTTTTCGGCGACAGGCCGCTACAACAACTCAGCACCCATCAGGGCGGAACCTTCTCACCTCGACTTAGCGACACATCCGCCGAACAACCTTTGACCCCGAGTTCGACACCGAAGATATAGTTCGACTTAGACATACAAAGATATTAAGATATAAGACAGACTCGTCCTACATAGACAAGAAATACACATAGATTCGGGCCATAGATATTCTGAAGCAAGAACAATCTATTTCTAACCAAACAAAGAATAGATCGCTGTAAACCTAGATTCCTACACTGAGTTCGATATTCAGGAAAGATAACCCATATAGTAAAAGTATAAATTCAACATGGGTGATATCGCTTTGACCAGGAAAATATTTCGATACACAAAATAAATATTATAATAAATATATACATTGTCACCAGTAATCTGTTGGTAACACATACCTACATCCCAAAATGACCTCAAAAAGGGGCCCCTCCATTACGGCCGCCTTGATCCTGCCCCTGACAAATTTGGACACTCTCGATCTGCGCTACTGGGAGGCGCATTGGAGCATCTCCCTTCAACACCCCACATATCTCCACAAATTCTCCAGTTATCTGTTCAGGCTTCACTAGATGATGGCCCACAAGACATTCGAAACTTAAGCCTGTATCATACAAACACTCGGTTTCGACCCCATTAACTGTTACCCTTCCCCTCGTGGAAGGTCGGTCACTTGTAGGTTGAGAATCCTGCTCCTTCTCCAAGTCTGGTATAGCAGTTTGTAAACAGGCCACTCTCTTTGAGGGGTTTTCCCAGCTTCCCCCGGCTCTCCACTGCGAGTTATAATTATTTCTGCAGCCCCACGGCCGACCAGGTGCGTGGTTCCGGGCAGGATCCCTCCTTGGCTCATCTCGTTTATTCGGCGGGTTGGGGTCCCTCGCGGAGTTCAAAGCGGGTGGAGGGGGCTCTCGGGTGTTTGGCCCATGAGTTGGTTTGTCGGGAGAGGTGTTATGTCCTCGGGTTGGCGGGTCAGGGTTTTTCCGTTTCTGTCCCAGTACTTTGGCCTGTGCTGTCTGGAACTTTTTGGCGAACACGATAATCTGATCGAGTTGCTGGGCACCCTGCTCTGCCAAATACCGCCTCAAGTCGGGGGACATGTTTGCCTTTATTTGCTCACACAGAACTAACTCCTCCAACCCTTCAAAAGTTTTCGCCAGTCCTGACAGTTCCCTCCACTGGGTTAAGTAATTTCTCACCCGCTCTGCAAACTGAGCGAAACTTTCTCCCTTTTCCGGCCTGCTCTCCCTGAACATGGTTTGGCATTTATGGGGAGTCCCCTGAAATCTTTGCAATAAAGCGTTTCGCAGTGCCTCGAAGTTGTTCTGGTCATCTATGAGCATCTTGTTGTACACTTCATATGCATGTCCTTTTAATGACTGTGATAATTTCAGACACCAAAGACTCTCATCCAACCCGTATGCCTTTGCCATCCTCTGAAATTTTTCCAAAAACACATCAATCTTCTCATTCCCATTAGGGAACGAGTCAAATTGGAAGTTCATGGCTGCCATCCGGGGGCCTCTGTTTCCTGAGGTGTCTCTCACCCCTGCTCCGGGTGAATCTCCATTAGCCGAACTGCCCTCCGAAGATCTATGTTGCAGTTCTAAGGAACACATGGCAAGTTCATGCTGTCTCTCTGCTGCCTTCTCCTGTGCTTTGCTCTCTGCTGCCTTCTCCCTCTCCTGTGCTTCCCTCTCTGCTGCCTTCTCCCTCTCCTGTGCTTCCAATTTCCTAAATTCCATCTCGGCCTGCCTCTCCGCTGCTTCTGCGGTGGCTGCCCTTTCCTCTTTCACTGCTTCTGCGGCAGCTGCCCTGTCCTCTTTCTCTCGCTGATTATGCCTTTCATTTTCCCTTATCAGGTAGGCCTTAGTCTCCTCCTTATCCATTCCCATGTCCTGAGCAGCATCGCGCCAGGCAGCTCGTAACTTGGCCATATCCGCCATCTTACCTGTAACCTGCTGTGAGTTCACAACAACAGAGAATGACAGAAAAGGAAAAGAGAAGGAACTACCTGTTACGTAATAGGAAATACGCTCTATAACCGCTGTCCCAAAACCCGAACTCAGACTAGCACCAAGTCTGAATAATAACCTGAGAAAAATGTGTTAGGAAGCTACATAAAACCCAAAATTACCTTCCTGTTAAAGAAAAATTTCAGTATGCCATCAATTACCACTAAGTCGTATATAGCTAAATTACCACCAAAATCTACTCAACTGTAACCTGTGGAAAAACTTTCTGTGGAAAAACTTATAACTGGATCAGTTCTAATAGCTCAACGTCTAGGGGATATTTAAAGAAATCTACTTTTCAGAACTTCCTAGAGACAATCTATGAATGTAGATCACAGAATTGCTCTCAACAGAATGATCCACCGGACGAACGCCACCACTTGTCACAAAGTGGATTTAAGTTTATAGAGTTTGCCTGAATGAAAGCAAGACCCTAGTATGAGAAAGCCTGAGAAGATAGAATTAGATGAAAAATGACATGCCTGTGGACAGATGAGACTATTGGCTCAAGGGCTAGAACCAGGATTTGACTCTCCCCTTGCCGCTTCGTGACTTCAGAAAAGCTATAGAATCACCCCCCCCCCCCTCTAACTACCTTTAAACACAAGGAGATAAGGTGTATAAAACGACCACAGACATCACTATACAGACCACATATAGGTATAGTATAGAGTAGAAGCTGATCCAGTATATATTATAGATATATTTATTTACACCCAGAAATCATTAAATTTCATCATACATCAATCAAATAAATAGCGTGCACTGTTGCACGGCCTGAAAAACAAAGTAACAATTAAATTAGATAGACACTAGAAAAACCCCAATCCTGTTGTGTCACCCTGCTGGGGAACAATAAAATGGTTAGTGATTTAAACAAATCTAATTTGGTGGGGCTGTCAACTTTAGCATCCACTCTCTACCACTAATAAGATTTCTACTGTTGCCGTCCTGTTGCCTCTTCCTAAAAGAACGTCTACACAGCTTCCAACTTGGTAGGCGATATGAGCCGCTACCTAAAACCACTGGAAATGCTAAAATAATAGTCTTGGCTTACAACGATGGCTCAGTGTCTATCCATCAAATGGATAATGAACAGACCCTACTGGTCCTGTCTATTTCCTCCCTCCTCTCTCTCTCTTGGTCTCGGGGTCTCTCTAACACTCGACTGATGATGCGGCATCTCTGTTACTCTTCTCTCGTTAATTTCAGGACCCAGGTATTGTAACCCTATCACCTGCTCCTGAATTCGGTGATGATGATGATATTCGGGTATCAAGCATGAGGTACTTGATTAGCTGTCGAAAACTTCTCTGCGGCTGACTAGCTTCTATAACTTTCCACTTTTTAACCTGCTCCGGATTTAGAGGAAAAACACAGCCTTGATTTCTGGCTGTATATCATTACATCAGTCTCCAGGCGACGTGCCATTGTCGGAGACTATAATAGCGAAGAGCTCTGTGTTTTTATGATAAATAAACCCCGTTCCCGCTAAAGCATGGGCACTTCACTGCAAGAGACCATAGGTTATTTTCTTTTGTTTCTAATGATAACTCGAGTCCTCTGACCCCTGAGATATGTCCTTTTGCCGTGGATAATTTGTATTGGCAAATTATGCTCCCCCACTGTTTGCCGTGACTCACTGAAATTAAAAGGAAATGCGTCTAATGTACACCAACTCCAACATAACGCATCTCTAACACATATAGCTCTCATAATCTTTACAACTCCCCTACTCAATACCTCACTCGTTGTGTACAACAATACATAAATAATACTACCCACGTCGCACTTAAATCTCACTCCTCCTACTCCCATTCTCTCGTTCTGAACAATGATACATAAAATAATACTTGCCCACATGTCTCTTCAATCTCACTCCTTCTACTCCCCTTTTCTCGTTCTGCACAACAATACATAAAATATTCCTACCCACGTGTCTTCTATCTCACTCTCCTTCTACTCCTCCCTTCTCTCAACTTAAATCTGCCAGGTAAGTAAACAAAGCCCCAGACACTGTCTGACGGGTTACGTGGTTGTTACGCATGGCTAACCACATGTCCCAACATTTAAACTAGGGAAATCCTTTGTCCAAAATTCCCATTAAGTCATGTTAACAAAATGAACATAGAAGTAAGTGCAAGGTACAAAAGAAATGAAGTATAGCAAGGTAATGAGATAAGCATACGAAGCACATCAACTGCAAAGAAATATGCAGTATGTGAAGTATAGACTAGCTATGACATCATAAGTGAAAATAGAAAAGTAACAAGTGAAAAGTGAAAAGTAAAAGACCAGGTAAAATACAAGAAGAATGAGTAGAAATGAAAGAAAGCAATGCCATAGAATAAAGAAAACAATGATATATCATAGTAAACAATTACATTAAACAATGCATTGTATAAATGAACATCATTATAGCACAACAGCATATATTTACAAAAAACAATGATAATCTAAATCAAAGAACAAATAACTAGCTATCATCTAAAAATAAAGAAAATAGCATAATGTGCATGATAACCAAGTTAACTCTTACTATTCGTGAGCTAAAACCGCATTTTTACGCGCTAGTTTAGCTATCGTTACCGTCGCGCGCCACTTGAACTGGCGAGCCATAAAATTGGTACTAAACCCGCGCCACTTCATGGGGCTTGCCAGATAGTAAGAGTTAATAAGCTCATGCAGTACCAATGATGAACCCATATTAATGTCAAAATTGACAATACCGTTATACATAGCTATACCTGACGCACAATCATCAAGCGCCGGGTAATGAAAAAAATACATCACAACCTCAGAAAAAACATTTTCTCAATGTACTAATATCGCTATACATAGTTACCTCTAGCGCACAATCGAGCGCTGGGCAAGGAAAAAATCATTACAATGTCAACAAAAAAAATACATTTTCTCTTGTCTACATTTTCTTTTCAAAAAGTACAATACCGAAATGTATCGTAATGATCAGTTAAGAAAAAAATAGTATAATCATTACAATTCTCATACTTTCATCATTTCAAAACACAGTAGTATACGAACAATATAGTAATGCATAGTGCATAAAGATGAACCAACATATTATCATAAAGAAGTTATACCATATTCTAATACAATACTCTCTAATATACTATACTATACTAATATACAATATTATCTACTATTAGGTACCACAAAGTGATTTTCGTTTGCACAGAAGCAAAAGAGAAAACAATGCAGTTTGGAAGCTCTAGGAAAACCATGAAATTGGGTACTTAATTTTTAAAAATCGGACAAAAAATAAAAAAGTTACGGCATTTTAAAATGTGTATGTACTTTCACAAAGTTAAAAAAGTTACATCACACCAACTTCAGAGTGCTCCCGTTTTCTTAAATATAATCTTAGAACCTTCTCTGATAAACAGCATACAGTCTGCAATACACTGATCACATACAGAAAACTATAGGGCTATATCATGAATAATTATCAATATATTTTAGACCAAATATTGCAAATCATTACCAAAAAATGTAGTATTTTGCATGATCATCAATTTTCACAACATCATATTTCACAAAATATAAAAGGTACAAGCTTTAAATTTGTACATATCAATTTGCATACTACACACATATATCTCAATTTTTTTCACAGGATTTAAACATCTATTTGTTCTTGTATAATTTTTTTTAAATGTGTCCAGAGGCCAACTTGTCCCATGGGAAGAAAAAAAAATGTGAAAATGAAGAAAAAATTTTTTTTTTAAGATACTGTCCATATTTCATTTAAAAAAATGTGTAGGCAATAATTAACAACATCTAAACAATAATTAACACCATCTAAACGCTATATTTATTTTTAAACAACTGGTTATTAGCATTTAAAAAGACATTTTTAAACTGGAGGAGAATGATCGTGGTGCACTCCTTCCCTGCGAGAGGGCAATGACGCCTCACAACCTAAATGCTTCAGAAGTCCAAAATACAATTCTTTGATATTTCCTAAAAGTTTAATGTCCTTATCATTAAATATTAATTTTCTGTATCTTAACTGAGCCTTAAGATTTCTATTCTAAGGGCATTTCGTCCTTTACAAACTGTATCCACATCCTCCTTTGTGGTGCACAGACCCCTATGGCTAATGATTGTGTTATATAACTCTAACTTCTTCTCTGCATTCTTAACATCTTTCTCTTTTTTCCTCCTATTGTTGTCAGTTATTCGCTGTTTGATTTTTTTCTTTAACTGCCCTCTCTGATTCTTTACTTCGTTTCTTCCATTCCAGTCTATTATAGTATTACATTACTCGTGTTTAGGGTTAACACTAACTTTAGGGTTAACACTAACCCTAATCCTAAACCTAACTGCTACGAAAGAACACATAACTACACATATTCACTATGGAGCAAAAAGGTACGAGTAATAGGAAATTACAATATTATATTATAATATATTATATATAGCTACCGCGGCTCCTATTTTATGAAAGCTGTTTATATATATTTCTTCTTTTCGGGGAATTTTAAGACTATCAACTATTGGCTGCGAGTCCGGACATTTCAGTACAGCATCAGCAGCTTTAATTATGGCATTGTCCGATCTCCTAGCCTTGACTCGATATGTCGGCAAATGGCTTTGGCCTTGCGATATCCTTCGCTTTTGAGATATAATTCACCCTATTATGTTGCAAAATAAACCTTCATTCAATTACACATTAATCAAAACATGCATTTTTTATTCAGATTGGTAACTTTCTTAGCTTTTCAAGCTCGTGAAATAATTAGATTGATGCGTGAATGTCTGAAGTGGTTTTAACACATTCATTTCACGCTGTTACAACAACTATGTGATCGTGTTAAATTGCTAAATAATATTAAAACTATTGTAAAGTTTACATTTAAAGTTCAAAACATTCTAATAAGTGATATACTTACGTACAGTCATCTTCAAATCAGAAGATGTGATGAAGTTTGAGCACGAACCAACATAAGTGGCATGCTGAGTTTGATCGACATAGGGACTTATCAAGGTCGATGTAACAGCCTCGCTCTGCATTTTTCGCTACAATTCTTGACTGAGAGAGCGTTACTAAAAGTCAAATCGCTTCACCAGCAAACATCAAAAGTCTTTGATATTTTACAGGAATAAATAAAAATGGCTCCCGAATCTTCTCATACCATGCAAGGAATTATAACACAACTTAAAATGTCAAATCTTGTAAAATTGCAACTTCACTTTGATAAATCGACGTCTTCCACTTTGTTTTCGCCAGCTTGCATTATACGAAATCAATGCTATGGATTTGACCCGCCTAATGGTGAAAACCGTATGCAAATCAGACGTTTGCTGGTCAAGCGATCCTCATTTGAATGAAGCGGGGTGAGACGAAAACGTTCGGAGCCGTAGCAAACTACGCGTAACGCTGCTGTTCGTTTTTATTAGTAAAAAAATACTTCAATAGCTTTTATTTTTTTTTAATTAATACATTTCAAAAGAGAAGAAGATAAAGAGTATCATGATATAAATTTTATTACAATCTGTTTAATAGCAAGGGGACAGTGACGACTTAAACTTGACGAATTTTCCTAAGTTTTCTCCACTGGCAACAGCTCAAAGCGGGTGGTTTGGGGTACCTACTACTATCCTAAATAAGTTATATATCAAGGACAACTTCAGTAATCTTGGAACATCCTGAGAGCACGAAGGTACAAAAACATCTAGAGGAGCATCAAACTGCTGACTGGTATCATTGGAACAGGTAATCTTGCGCGAATTCCCACAGGTAAACCGCTCAAACATACAATATAGTAGCTCTGACTCTCATGGAAAAGCATATGCTGTGAAAAAAGCACAAATGAAAATCTCTGGTTGGTAAAGGTAGGATTTTATGATATACAACAGCTAATTCTACAGTAAACCTACCAAGTGTGGCTTTGTAAATTTCCGGCCCCTGTATGGTGATAATCAAACCTTCCTCCGTTACATAAGAAAGGGTAACTGAGAAAGTAGCACAGACTAATTCACAATCAAGAATTAAACAGGGTTATAAAAATGTGCTACCAGAGTGTGTTAATGTATAATAGGGTCGTGGGTATATAAATAACCCTAAAATCTAACAGCGAATCTAGAAAATGAGTCAAGCAGCACCATGTGGGGATCGAGACAGTATGTCTGCCATCACATTATTCGAACCTTGAATAGCTCATATAGAAAAATGAAAGGGCTGTAGCGAAATAGCATAATGAGTGGATCTTGAGCTCTTCAAGTCCTTATTCTGAATGGCTGTGAGGGCTTTTTGGTCTGTTTCTACTATGAAATGCGTGCCAAGAAGGAATCTCTGGAGTTTAAGAATCGCCCAGACCATAGCTAATAATTCTCAGTCCAGGACAGAGTAGTTCCGTTCTGCTGCAGTCAGCTTTCTAGAGAAATACATTACTGGATGCAAAGTTTCAGAATACTCCTGCATCAGTGCGGCCCCGATCCCTGTTGATGAGGCGTCACTGCGAAGAATAAAAGGCTTATTCGCGTTGGGTAGTTGTAAGATTGGAGGAGATGAGAATAGTTGCTTAATCTTGCCTAAAGAGGACTGGCATTCTGAGGACCAGTGTACTATATTAGGTGACCCCTTCTTCAATAGAGTAGACAGAGGTGCAGTGATCGATGATAGGTTTGGAATAAACCTTCCATAGAATTGGATTAGACCTAGGAGACTACTGACTTGTTTCTTCGTTTTAGGAGTGGTGATGTTCAGAATTTTGGAAGTGTTATGGTCCTCCATCTGTAAGAGACCATGACCAACCCAGTGACCCAAAAACGAAATGTCGCTGAACTCAACATAGGCTTTAGAAGGTTTAGCTGTCAGATTATGAGAGCGTAGTGTAGACAAAAGTTCAAAAAGGCCTTGAAAGTGATCTTCCCAAGAATCACTGAAAAGGCAAATATCGTCCAAGTATGCAACAACATCTGGACGATGTGAGAGGATTCGACGCGTCATGCGTACAAAAGTAGCTGGGGCATTGACGAGGCCGAAAGGCATGAAGTTCCATTGGAACAAACCTCGATGTGTTGAAAAAGCAGTAAGAGGTTTGGCGCGTTCAGTAAGAGGAACTTGCCAGTATCCCTTGGACAAGTCAAGTTTAGTAAAGAAGCACGAATCAGAAAGCTTGATGAGCAGATCTTCCAACAAAGGCATTGGTTCTGCATCAAATTTAGTCACCTGGTTTAATTTACGATAGTCGACGCAAAGATGTATGTTATTGTCTTTTTTTCAGACAATAACCATAGAAGAGGAGTATGCCGAAGTAGATGGTTCAATTATATTTAACCTGATCATTTCATCTAATTCTTTTTCGACCTGTTTTTGAAAATGTAATGGAATTGGGTACAGTCTGACTCTGATAGGATTGTAATCAGTAAGTGTTATGTCATGTGTAATGACCGATGATGTTTGACCAGGAATGTCAGTAAGGACATCCTGAAAAGTTTGCAATAAAGAAGAGACTTGCTGTTGTCTTTCTGTAGCTAACTCCAAAGAAACAGTAATGTTTTTCCATGATTCTGTCGAAAGAAGTGGGACAACAAGAAGAGGAAGATTTACGTTGGAGAAAGTAGCCTCTTCCTCCTGAATAACTGATAAAGATGTATAATGACTATGACTGACTGGAGGGTCGTCTGTCGCCTGAAAAATAGGTTGTAGGTAACCTGGACGCTCATAAAATTCTGTCAGCATATTAATATGATAGGTTTTTTGCTTCCCGTCCACATCGACGACATAGTCGACATCAGAAATTCTTGAGATAATAGTATAAGGGCCCTTCCAGGAGATGAGAAGACGATTGTCTCTACGAGGGAGTAATACCAATGCCTTGTCCCCAGGACAGAGTTGTCGTAGACACCTGTATCTATTTGCGAAGTGCCTCACCTTCTCCTTGGCAAACTCAGATGCAGAGGTCACTAACCTACATGAATCGATAATTTTATGTCTCAGAGCAATGACATATTCGTAGGAAGATTTAGTGTCATCGTTGATATCATCAGCAGTTATTAGGTCGTGAAGCAACGACATGGGACCTCGAGGTTGTGCACCAAAGACGAGCTCGAATGATGAAAACCCTGTATGCTCATTTTGCACTTCTCTATATGCGAAAAGGGCAGCGGGTAAAACCCTGTCCCAATCCTGAGGATGGTCCTCAGTTATCTTCCCAAGTAAATTCTTGAGCGTTCTATTCTGACGCTCGACTAACCCGTTTGACATAGGGTGAAAAATACTGCTTAGCGACCTTTCAATACGGAGCGTGGCCATCACTTGAGACATAGTGTCCGATACCAATTGTGTGCCATGATTGGATAGAATTTGTTTGGGAAAACCCAGACGTGAGAATATTAGCCAAAGAGCATCTGCAACATCAGCAGTAGAAATGCTCTTGAGAGGTATAGCCTCTGGCCAACGTGTACACATGTCAATGCATGTAAGGATGAACTGGTGTCCCCTTGCAGATTTGATTTTAAAAGGACCAAAAATGTCGATTGCCATTTTTTGAAAAGGGCGAATAGGAATATCCATAGCTTGGATAGGTGCTGCATGGCGTGGACCTCGTGATTTAACCTCCTGACATATCTTGCAGGAGCGACAATAAATAGTTATATCTCTATTTACGCCCGGCCAAAAGAAGGAAGCAAGAACCCTAGATTTAGTACGGGAAAATCCCATATGTCCTGCACACTGAGAGTTGTAGGCATGTTGCAAGATCCGAACTCTCATGTCAGTAGGTACAAGAATCTGCGAACGTATGGATGAAGTAGAACCTTGTACCATACGAACTAGAACTCCATTCTTAATTGAGAACCAATATTTAAGATTTGTGTTGCCATCTGCATTATCTTCTTTAACTAGGAGAAAAAAATTTTTTAATGAAGTATCATTTTGCTAAAGTTTAATAAAAGACTCTCGTGAAATCACGGAGTGAGCATCCTGATTATGTACTTCATTAATTTCAGCAGATGGAGTCTGTAAAAGATTTTGAGCTTGTGCTCTAGTAGTGACTGCATAAGCAGCCTGAATGTTTTTCTCTTCCCATATAGCAATTTGTTGAGGTGTACAATCTTTAATTCCATGTATCCGCCCGACGATAAGGTCTGTAATAGGAATCGGGAGCATACATGCGTGGACATGTCCCGTAAAAAATGGAGTGGCTATGTGAATGATAGCAGTCGGAAAAGTTTCAACTGTCCCACCAAATGTCACACATTTCACTAAATTTCCAGTGGCACAGGAAGGATCTATGAGAGACTGCTTAACCCCAACCGTTGTGCATCCAGAATCAAAGAGAACTGAGACTGGATTATTATTCACAAACCCCTTATGTAGAGTAAGAGACCCTCTTCCGTCATGCGCAGCTAAGGCAGGAAGAGTGGGTAGAGGATGACCGCAACTCAAGGTAGTTATAGCTGTAGGTTGGAACAAAGTTGTGCACTCCGGGTACTGAGATGCTCTCTCGAAATCAAAAGCAGAGCAAGCAGTAGCATTAGAGACACTATTATTATTGTTACCTTGATCATTAACAGCCTGGGGCTCTTGTTGAGCAGAGTTAGCATGGCGATACGATCTATCATTTTGAGATCTACCGTCATATCGCGGTTATTATCTCTTTTGGAGGCATTATTATTTGCTCTATTAAAACTATTGTTCTGATTTGAACCCCAGTTATCATAGTTGCGATTGTCATTTCCCCTTTGACCAAAATTTCTATTAGGTGAATTTTTTTGTCTCCAAGAAGAATTATTGTAGGGTTGATAATCTCTATTGTAGTTACCTCTTCCAAAATTTCCATAATTGTTGGAACTAAAATGTTGAGGACCATTAAATTGTCTCCAGTTTCTTGAGGAAGGAGAATCACTACGTGATGGACCCCCTTGGTTCTGTCTAAAATTGCGATTATGTCTCCTACCAAAATTGCGTTCAGCACTTTTAGATCTACGTCGCCAATTAGGACCATATGGTATTGCTGAAGCCATGGGTAAACCTTCTTTGACTTTAGAATTGCTAACAGTTACATTTGGGTGTGCAGTGACATATTGGTGACAGTATTGTTCCATATCTTTTAAGTTCGTAGGCTTTCGCTCATGTAAAAAGGAAAGAAAAGACTCATTCACAGACGACATGATTTTGTCGCGAAGCAATAGGTCCATAAGGGCTTCATATGTGTGTTCAGTTTTAGAAAGTTCAATCCAACATGAAAACGTTAGACGTATATTTGCTATGAACTCTGAAAAATCTACACCAGTCTCTGGTAACAGAGTCTTAAAGCGCAGACGATAACTGTCTTCATCAAGTTGGTATTTCTTCAATAATTCCACCATGGCAGTATCATAGTTATTTTTGTCAGGCCCCACCAATCTCATTACAACATTCATTGCATCACCTGTAAGTAGTTTCACAAGTTGTGCACAATATTCCGACTTGTCTATTTTCTGAGATTTACATGTAAATTCAAATCTGTTCAGGTAAAATAAAATATCGTCTGAGGTAGGTTTAAATGGAGGCAATCTAAGATCATTGGAATTATTATTTGTTTTATGAGAAGTAGTTTGGGTGTCTGTCGCACTCTGTGCATTAATCACATTCACTACCTTCATTTTCTCCAGCTCCATAGCTAACAACTTTTGCTCGTGGAGTCTTTGGTTTTCTTCAGCTTGTATCTGAAGCTTTCTTTCCTCCATTTGCATTTGAATTTTTCTTACCTCGGCCTCTAATTTCTGTTTTTCAGCCTCCATTTGCATCTGCTGTTGCATTTTTCTCTCTTCAGCTTCTAATTTTTGTTTTTCCATTTCCATTTGAAATTTTCTCTCTTCTGCCTGCATCTGCAATCTCCTATCTTCAGCTTCCATTTTCTGTTTTTCAGTCTCCATTTTCTGTCTCTTTTCTTCAAACTTCTGCGCCTTGGCATATTCAACAAGTGCAAATTCTTTTACTTCCTCAGTAGTCATACCAAGGGATCTCCCTTGTTCAATGAAATAATCCAAACTAGACATTATGTCCAATTTTATGAGATAAATAACTTATATAAATATATTCCTGTAGAAACTCACTCTATCTCAACTCAGTGGGTGACTAGTCCTTGCTCAAGAACTTGTATAATTACCTTAATATAATTACTCACCTATATATATATATTATGCATTATAATATTGACAGTGTATGCCAAAATAGATAATACAAACAAGAGAGACAAAGACAAGATATAAAGAACAAATGACCACGTTCGCAGGAATCAACTAAAAAAAGAAAGCAGAAATAAAGCAAAAAATATTGCAAAGCTTGCAACGACAGCTGGGAATAGAACGACAAGACAAATGACCGTACAGTGTATAAACGAAAAAATGTGTATAGAAATAAAAGATAGGAAGGGGAGAAAAACACTCACAAACAAATTAATCAAAAACTAAAGAACAGAAAAAAATATAACGACAACAACACTGAGATGTTTCGTCACACCTAAACAATTTTAAAGATGACTGAATCCTGCGTAAACAGAGTATGCCCAGAATTATGTCAAGTGATCTTTTATGAAACGAACTTAGTCAAACAGTCCCTACAGAATGCTTTCATAGGCCCTCGGTGAAGTGGGATATAACCTAACGAAAGTCTCCACCCAACCAAACCCGCAGAAATATGAAAAATATAAACATATATATAAACATATAATACAGAAAACAAGGATCTAATAGTGTAAGTTGTGAAGAAGGCTCAATTAACTATACAGTGGCACAGTTTACAAAAACAAACAACCACTTATCTGCAAAAGGAAAAAATCCCGGCCTCCACAACAGCAGCAATGATGTACATAGTTGACACAGTCTGGAGAAATCCAATGGTGATCAATACAGGAACTCCAAGATAATAGCGGCTTTCAAACGTAACTCCAGACATCGGGTGCTGACATCAGAAGTTGGCGCATGAGAAGAAGGACTGGAATACTGCAACTCTTGACTTGAATAACTTGTATAGAAAACTCCTTGTAGTAGCACAATGTTAAACACACACCACTTCTAGTAGAGACTTGCTCGCAAAAACTGAACTGGTCACACTGTAGATCTTGTAGAAGAACTTGTGCATCACTTCATAATAGCCCCATATCACTGGCAACCACTGTTAAAGTACTGCTTCTGGGTACTACTGTTAAAGTAATGTTCTGATGCAGTTCTGTTAAAGGTTTAGTTTGTGGGTGTGGTACTTGGAAGAATATAGATGAGTGTTATTAATATATATCTGCGCTGATGAAAGCGATCAGCTTATGTCGGGCTTACGGATGGCCGACTGATGTGTGAGTAAGTAACTGTTAACCAACGCGAATGTCATGTATTATTAAAGTGAGACAATAGTAATCACACATCAATGCACACGTGAGAGTCAGGAAAACGTTATAACTCCTAGTGGTACATTCTACACTGTTTATTAACTCCACAGTCACGAAGACATCATAAACAACACACTGTCACAGGTTACCACAGGTACGAAATTCATCTCAAATAAGTTGCAGAACACAGTAACTCCCAGCATCTTAAATATTCATCACATTGGTGGCATAAACAGCAACGCTCAGTACAGTAAATCTTTAGGGAATAAACATCCATCAATCAGTTGCATAAACGGCAACGCTCAGTACAGTAAATAGTAAATCTTTAGGAATAGACATCCATCAATCAGTTGCATAAACGGCAACGCTCAGTACAATAAATAGTAAATCTTTAGGAATAAACATCCATCAATCAGTTGCATAAACAGCAACTCTGAGTACAGTAAACCCATAGGAATAAGTATCCATCAAACAAACAGTATACTCCATATTCACTTCGAAAATATATATATATCAATATTCCTTTTCACACAAAAATATTCTCTATTCTCGGACACACTGACGAAGATGGGAAAACCATTTTTGGAGCTCTGCCGGAATGCGGACTGACACCAAAAAATTCAGCCGCTCAAAAAAACAACTCAGTACAAATTCATCCCAGCGCGAACACGCAGCTGAGATGTGAATAGTGTTCATCCGCCTTCTACTCGAACTGTATCTAGAACATTCGAGCAGATTCCCTAACATATTTTTTTTTAAAATAAGCATATTATCCCAAAATCTGACCTGTGCTTACAGGTCTTTTAACAATTAACTCCCCTTGATTAAAATATGTCTTAACAAAACCCTTTATTTAGACACATTTCAGTGTTGTAGTTTTTTTTTCAATTAACATTTTTGCATCAATTTCCATTTTCAAAAGCAAAATATAAGCTTAGTATTATGTTATTTGCTACTGCAATTGTTGCACATACTACACACATTAAAAAGTATGTATCTCAAAATCAAACACAATGCACAAACATTTGACTGACAGCAGCACCAAAAACACCTGTACAGATTATATAAACAAATAAGGATGGGAAACCAGAGGCCAGTAAACAGTAAATAAATAAATAATACACAAAGGTATGTTTCAGGCACTCATGAAAAATAAAGAAGTAGAAGACTAGACAACAGAAAAACAACAGACGTGAGACAAAGATAATGAGAATAGCTGCAAGAAATGATAACAAGGTTGGACTTTAAGAAACACTACTAAAAGATGTAGAATCGTACACATATCTTCGCAGCAATGTACACAAAGTTGGAGGGACAGACAGTGATATCAAAATAAGAATATAAAAAGCAAGAGGAGCTTTCATTGTATTGGTAAACAGATGGAGACCAAGAGAAATCAATTCCAACACAAAAATAAAATCTTCAACTCAGATATAAGTCAGTTGTATGGCTCTGAAACATTAAGAACAACAAAAACAACAACCAAAAAGCTAAAGAGACATTCACAAATAGGTGTTTGCGCAGAAGAGCAATATTAACCACAAAAGACAATCATTATATAAAATTGCAGTTGTCAGTGTCAGCAATACACAAAACTACAGTTTTCATATGCTTAATGTTTATAACATCATGCTGCATTCATCAAGAAATTATTTTTAAAAAAAAGCCAAGTACGTGAAAAATAAAAAAACCTTTATAGGGAATTGGAAACAGGCACGGCTTAAACAATAAACATGAAAAGGCCCCTTGAATGGACAGCACAGGACAGGACAGGAAGGTTTGGCATGAATCTATTGATAGCCTATGCTCTTTAGGAAGCTGAAGTGAAATTTTGAATAAGAATTTCAAGACAACAAAAAACAAGTGAAGTAATGTTTACGTCCATTTGCCATTTTTTTTTTTAAGCGTAAGATATTGCTTGATTTTTGTACTGGTCATATGTGTCTCAGAGAATGTTTAGACTTCATGAAAGATGAACTGACTCTAATGTCGTCCTATTTGCATCAAGCAGATTGTTACGACATGTTTAATGATGTTGTCTGCTACAGTTGTGAGCACTTTTAAAGTTACGCATTAGATGCTTGAGATGCTATAAATATGTAATGTGTTTCACGCTTCACGGTATTTTATTGAACGCAAATTTTATCTAGTTGTCTAGGACTATGATGACGTGGTAACGCATAACAACGATGTATTTGTACCCTTTAGAATCTGAACTTCAAGCAAGTCAGATGTGTTTTGATTCACTCCCAGTTTATAGTATTCATAGTGCAGAAATATCTCTTTGAGATTTGGCCAGAGGGTTGGCCAGAATAATTTTTTTATGAATGATGGAACAGTGATGGTTACGTACAACCATTGTTTATGGAAGTCAAGATTTTCAGGGAGTACTAATCGATTTTTATGATTCGTTCGCAAACCTAGTGGGTATCATTTTCGGTTGACCGCCTTGCGGCAACGCGTATATACAGCCTACTATGTTTTGATGACATTAATAATTAATCTACATGACTGGAACGGACTGCACTGAATATGTATGAATAGTAAGATGATTCCTGCCATGAACTGATATGTTGATTGTGATGTAATAAATATGTTTATATGGACTCTGAACAAGAAGGAGTTCTCAACTGATTCTAGTTGAAGTTGGCTACCCTATTCGGCATTTTACTTATACTCAGCATGATTCTCTAAAAAAATGAAGAACAATATTATGGTAGAAAAAGATAAAGGGATCCGTAAGGAAAGAAAGCTGATGACACCCTCTACTCTCAAAAGTTGAATAACGCCTACAACCTTTTGATCCGTTGCAACATAACGAAAGAACCCATGCAACACAGATACTGATTTTGTTACTCGAGGCCAAGACCTCTCATCAAAACACAGATTTCTTCCTGACACACAAAAATGTTTTGGTGCAAGCTTACTACAAAGGGTCTAGTGGTAGTGGTGTCTCCAGAGCAAAAAAGGAAAAACAAAATGAAAAACAACTCAAAGTACATTAGCAATGAGATAAACTCCGTGGCTTGTGACTTGTAAACAATCAATACAAATGGGAACATGGCAAGCACTCATAAAAGGGGAAAACGGAACGACAACAAAAAGCATGGATAACAACAGAAACCATCAATAAGATAAAAGACAGGAAAAAACAAGAAAGCAAATTCAAACATAAGCAAAACCAGAAGTCCCAAAGCCAAGGCTCAAGAAGTGTATACAGAAGCAAACAAAGAAGTATCAAAAGAGACAAGAGGAAGTATATTGAGGAGTTGGCAAGACAGGCAGAAGATGCTGCAGCCAAAGGAAATATGAGAGCTAACAGGGAAATACAAGCAAACATGCTGCCTCATAAAAGACAAGAATGGAAAACTGCTTAGCAATATACAAGAGCAAATGAAGAGGTGGACAGAATATTTTAAGGACCTTCTCAATAGACCTGCTCCACAAAACCCACCATACGTCCAGCCAGCAGAAGAGAAGCTACAAATTGACAGTGAAAGACCAACGAAGGAAGACATAAAGAAAGCCATAAAGCTTCTAAGAGATGGAAAAGCTGGACCAGATGGCATTCCAGCAGAGGCCATCAAAGCAGATATCGAGACAGCTACAGAGATGTTATATAAATTACTTGGTAAGTTCTGGGAAAAGGAAGCGATATCAGTGGAATGGAAGGAGGGATGTCTGGTTAGGTTGCCTAGGAAGGGAAATTTACAAGAGTGCACATATTATAGAAGAATAATGTTACTATCAGTGCCAGGAAAAGTATTAAACAGGATTATCCTCGAGAGAGTAAGAGTCCATAGACAGGAAACTGAGAGATGAACAAGCAGGTTTTCGACAAGACAGATCCTGTACAGACCAGATAGCCACTTTGAGAATAATAGTTAAACAAAGTCTGGAATAGAATTCACCACTATACATTGGTATTGTGGACTACGAAAAGGCATTTGACAGTGTAGACAGAGAATGACTTTGGAAATTGATGAGGCATTATGGAGTTCCCCTGAAGATCAATAATTTAATAAAGAAAACATATAAAGACATGACATGCAGAGTTCTTCATGAAGGACAGCTTACAGAACCGTTGGGGAAAAGAACAGGAGTGCGACAGGGATGTCGCTTGTCTCCATTTCTTTTCTTACTAGCAAGAGACTGGGTTATGAATACATAGACAACTCAGAACAGAAATGGAATCCAGTGGACTCTGACTAAGCAGTTGGATGATCTGGATTTTGCTGATGACTTGGCTCTTCTGTCCCATAACTGTAATCAGATGCAGGACAAATTGAAAACACTCGATGAGATGTCACAGCAATTAGGTCTGAAAATACACAGGGAAAAGACAAAAATAATGAGAATAAATGCAGTTAATGATAACAAGGTTGAACTTGAAGAAACACCACTACAAGATGTAGAATCGTACACATATCTTGGCAGCAATATAGACAACGTTGGAGGGACAGACAATGATATCAAAATAAGAATACAAAAAGCAAGAGGAGCATTCACTGCATTGGGAAATATATGGAGATCAAGAGAAATCGGATCCAACATGAAAATAAGAATCTTCATCTCAACCCTAAATATCAAATGTGAAGTCAGTACTAATATATGGTTCTGAAACATGGAGATCAACAAAGACAACAACCAAAAAGCTACAGACTTTCATAAATGGGTGCTAGCGTAGAATAGAAGGATTAAAATGGTATGACTATGTTACCAATGTGGAACTGATGACAAGAACAAGACAAGTGCCAGTGGAACAAGAGATGAGAAGAAGACGATGGCGATGGATAGGACCCACACTGAGGAAACCTGTTGATAGCATTACAAGGTAGTCCTTGTTCTGGAACCCACAGGGCAAGAGAGGCAGAGGTAGACCAAGAAGCAAATGGAGAAGAGAGCTGGAAATAGAGGTGAAAATGATAAGGAGAACGTGGAAAGAACTTGAGATGGTGGCACGTTACAGGAGGACTTGGCATGTGTTTGTTGAAGGCCTATGCTCCTTTGGGAGGGTAGGGTTATGAATGAATGAAGCACTCATAACACACACAAAATAAAATAAAGGAGGAAACTTGACAACAGAACAGTAACATATGTTTTATGCACTCCAAGGATTTGAACTAGGGATCATCTGATGGCCTGATCTCCATACAGCAAGAGTGAACTGTTATATCATTTATTACTGTATAGTCACTTATTGTAGTACTGGCAGGTGGATAGGAGGAGTTACCTACGAACAACCCAAAGACTTTCTAAAGTCCCTCTGATCACAGCCAGTGTTACAAGGTCAATGTATGATCACACTGTATACTCTGGTCTCATTCTTGACAACACCCCCAAGTCTGGTCAACTTATTTCTATTTTCACACATTTGTGAACACTTGGCAGAGAAGTATGCCTTCCAATCATCAGCTGGTTATTAGCATTTTATCACCTGTTTGCCAAACAATTACTTGTGGCCACATAAACTTGGTCTTCTGAGAAGGATTGAAAACAGAACTTCTGCTTAAGCAAGTCTAAATTTGGTTTGGGAAAGAAAAATTACCAATATGTCACTGATATAACCATAACTTTTTTTTTAAAGACACAGAAAACTATTAGTGGGGACCTGCAAAACTACTCTGCGTTAAGCAAAAATTGACTTAAGCAAGTTCAAGTTAAGTGGACTGCAATTTATTTTGTTCACAAAATGCTAAAGTTTGTCATATCTTGTCCTGCTGTATTCCAAGTCACTGAACAATACAGCATTGTGGGTATTACAATCCATTAATATTATTAACCATATAAAAACATATTCACACACAATTATGTAAAGAGAGTAATATTAGCAACTATAAAAGGTACAAGAGAAAGAAATATTAAAGAGTAAAATCAATCTACTACAAGTAAAGGAGTCCAAACAAGGATTATTCTGTTCATAAGGATTTTTGGTGGTCGTGGGGTGAGTGTGGGGGGAACCTTGCCCTCATGCCTGAGATGGTTTTGCAGGGCCTGAGCAGCAGGTCAAGTTTAAAAATTATTAAAATGAATAAATAAAAAATTCAGAGTCCCTGTCAAATAGGTAAACAGGCTGAGGTCAAACATGATGGCAGCATATTCACTACAGATGAAAAATTGGCTGGACAGATTGAAATGAAAATTAAACAAACCAATAAAATGATTTACGAGGCTCTTTCCCGTTGTATTCCATCCAAGATTCAAAGAACTACTAAAAAAAACAATTGATAATACAATATCTATACCAATATTGGGTTGCCACTGTCAGATTTAGGAGCCGCAGTATAGCACAGTGATTAGTGCACTGGCTTCCTAGCTCGGTGGTCCATGGTTTGATCCCCAGTTGAGGTGGGATTTTTTTAGAGCGCAAACGGCTCCTGGGTCAACCCAGCCTCATAAATTGGGTACCAGAGCAACTCTGGAAAGGTTAAGGTGGCCGGCATGATGCTGACCACATCAGCCCTAGTGCGCCGATGGTCAAGATAATATGGGCCCAACACCATATTCCCAATATGCCTCAATGGGCGTGTAACGGGATCCTATACCTTTACCCTTACTGTCAGATCTGGGCATCAATCAAAGAACAAGAATTATCACTGCGTAATGAGATGTCTATGAAATGTGGCCAAACACAAAAATACTCAGTGAAGATTGAACACAATTTGTGTAGAAATATACTGAGAACAAAAGAAAGAATGACCAGAATCTGTGAAGGAATATTTGGAGAAATAATGAATAAGTTTTTTTAAACACCCAGTGAGGGTGAATCCAGATTAGCCATGAGCAAAAAGTATATAACCTCAAAACTGAACAGACCAGGTAAAGCGGATGACACGTGTCCACACTGTAAAGAATCAGTCTGACTCACAAAATGAAACCAACTACTGCCATCCATGATATGCTCCATCCTGAGCACAAATGGACTGTGACAGTGGCAGTTATCTTAAGGAAGCAAAATTATGACAGCATAGCAGACTTGATCGTTTTCACTGGATGGGAAATGAATCCTATCTTCAGGTATAAGCAGAAGGTAAAAGGGAGAAGGAAAAACTCAACTACTCACTTCATAACCTGGTTCCAGTTTAATTTTTGTATCAATAAATGCAGTCTTTGTTTCAACATTTCCTGAAACCTGAGAAGAAATGTGCATTTGATACTGGCAGGAAATCTTATACTGAATTATGTCAGCAATGGTTATTTACATGGTTAAGAGATACCACATATCCATATAAATTAACATGGCTAGAGAAAACAACTGAAACTGTTTAATCATATTATTATAAGCAAAATGAAATTTTACTCTTGACTAATAATTTCTTAATGTGAATCTCCCTTAATTCAATATTAAGCAAGTGATTTAGTAGAAGTTTTTTTATATAGTTTCCAACAAATCATTGTCAGTGAAAGGAAGAAAAAGTATTCTCAAATGCTTTTTGGAATCAATACTCTTTTAAACAGACATTAAACAAACAAAAGCAGAGCTTTTTAGGAAGCCACTGAGATATAGTTATTTAGAAGGATGATAAAAATACCTGGGTCAGCATAGTCATGGTAGTGAAGGAGGCTTGGGAAAAGAGAGAAATGACTGGAAAGACAACAAGACAATGACCACAATTTACAGGATATGTCCCAGAAGAGGAAAATGGAACAAATTATTAAACAATGCGTAGATTTAGAGGGATACAGTTAAAACAGAATATACTTGAAGGATTGGCAGTTAACATGGTGGAAGACATTAACTGAACTTGATGATGGTCCTGATACTCTAAACAGGATGTAAAAATGTCATACTTTAAAAAATCTAGGTCAATGAAAATGTAACCATATATCTGATGTTAAAAAACAAAATACCTTTTTTAACAACAAAAATTTCACAGATGATATCACAACTGACAGAAATCTGACAAACATTTCACAGATATTACAACAGCCAAAAATCTGATAAAAACATTTCACTGATATCACAACCAACAGAAATCTTACAAAAACATTTCACTAATATCCCAACAGACAGAAATCTGACAAAAACATTTCAAAGATATCACAACAGCCAGAAAGAAACTTGACAAAAACATTTCACTGATATCACAACCAACAGAAATCTGACAAAAACACTTCAAAGGTATCACAACCAACAGAAATCTGACAATAACATTTCACTGATATCACAACTGACAGAAATCGAATAAAAACATTTCAAGGATATCACCACCGACAGAAATCTGACAAAAACATTTCATGGATATCACAACTGACAGAAAACTGACAAAAACACTGAGCATTTCCCTTCAGCTCCCATCCCTGAATGTGTAAAATAAAACTAAGTTGTAATTATTTGTTAATAATTTAAGAAACAATAATTCACCTTACCTCATAATATTGTTCATGTTGTTTTCTTACATTTGGCTCTGGGACATCATTTTCAATATTTCCTTCATCCTGGTGAAAGAGAACAAGTAAAACAAAGTTATGTCCTAAGAGGACAGAATCTAGCAAGTAATACTGCACATGATGTAAACAAATACATTACAAATATAGCTGAACTTTTTAAGTCTGATTTTACAAATTGAAAATGAAAAAAATTGTTCACATATAATAATAATAATAATAAATTCTTTAAGCACCAAACACGGCGCATAAGGCAGAAACCAGTGCTCTCCAGGTTGTTCGTTGTGACGCCACTCCTCTTAGCTCTTGCACATTATTTAGGCCCAACGTTCTTCCTTCTCTTATTATTGTTCTTTTAAGTGTTTCTTTTGGTCTTCCTTTTTTCCTCTTACCCTCAGGAACCCAAGTGAGCGCCTGTAGTGGTATTCTGTTGTTTTGCATTCGTAGGACATGACCGTTATATGACCATCGTCTTTTCCTTATATAGTCGGAGACATATTTCTGCTTAGAGTCTTCTCTTATTTGTCGATTAGTCTTGAATTCTTTCCAACTGATGTTCATGAGTTTTCTAAGACATTTGTTCTCGAATGTATTCAGCTTGTTCTCCAATGATTTTGTTATTTTCCAACTTTCACAGCCGTATGTTAACACTGAGATAACATTCGAATTAAACAGACGAAGCTTGGTATGTATATTCAATGATTGTAATTTCCAAATGTTAGATAATCTATTGAAGGCGCTAGCTGCCAAAGCAATTCTAGTATGAATTTCTCTTGTTGTGTCACCATCCTGAGTCATTTTACTGCCTAAATAATTGAAACTTTCAACTTTCTGTAGTTTTTCCCCGTTCAGGATAATATCGAAGGTCTCGTTAGAAAAGTTCATAACTTTAGTTTTAGAGGCATTTATTTGGAGACCTATTTTAACCGAGAGATGACACAGATTATCTACTGCTTCTTGGGCCTGTCTGGGTGTTGGACTTAAGAATGCTAAATCATCTGCAAAATCAAGGTCTTCCAGGGACTTTCCATTTGTCCATTTTATACCTAATTGTTCGTTGTGGGTATAGTTTTTCATAACCCAATCAATAGCTATTCCAAAAATTAGTGGTGACATAATACAGCCTTGTTTCACCCGTTTCTACCCTGTTCACATATGAATGAGTCAAAATAAAATTGTTGGTTTGGTAACTTAATGTCTCATGTTGGGCAAAAGCTATGGGTGACTGATGTTATTGGAAATAATCCTATGAGGAATGAAATGAAAAAGACATAGTTAGAAATGAATAATGGGTACAGAAAAAAAGTAATAAAATCATTTATCTGTAAATATACATAAAAAGTAATGATATGACTATGCACTAATGAAAATCAGGTGACTGACATCAAGGGTACATTGTACATCATAGTCACATACTTGGTCATTCTCTTTTGTGCATTTTCTTTCTCTGCCATTTTTTAATTATTTCTCATTTTTGGAGCACAGAAATCTGTGCCCAAGTCATTGTTTACACTTTCTTCCTGTAATTCACGTCATGTCTGTTTACCTGGTGATCCCTGCTGAGAGATTAGACACAGGTGAGGCAATATTGCTCGCACACCACCAAACATAAAGCCACCAGATTACCCCGTAAACAACACAGAGATTGCCCAGCGAGTTTACTTATCGCTGATATGGCTACTGTGACCTCCTAATTTCTGTCTGGGAGAGAACACAACCCAGATGGTCACATGAGGATTGGTGTTTGCACAGGTAAGGAGTGGTTAATTATCTGTGTGGTGACATATTGCAGACACACACCTGAGATGACAGAAATGTTGTAATAGCTTACGGGAAGATATGATCAGTAATAAATTTAGGAAAGTTGTGAGTTGTAAACATGATCAATGCTAGATGGAAACCACACTATCTTATATGGAAAGTGACTTTTTAAATACACACATAATTTTTCTATGAGGACAGTGGTGAGGGGAACCCCAATGTAACACGCATGGTTGAATACTATTGGCTTGGCAATTTTAGATGTTATATACAACCTTTCTGATTGGAGTCTTGTCAGTTAGTAACAACATATGGTGTGGGTAGAAAGTTGCAATTTAATCGGCCACTTTCGCCAGTTTAGAGCACTGTGAAATTCAACTCGTGAAGAAGACAGCCAGAGTAAGGAATAGGATCAGGATTTCATGTTAAAGGACCGGACAATGTGTTTGAGCATCTTGTGGACTTGTATCCCAGGAAAACTCTAATTTCATTAATATGGAAAGCCCAGAACCCTAGAAACCTGAACACTAAGTCATAGTGGGATTCTATTTGCAAAGTAATTCCCCAGTACGAGGCACTTAAACAAGTTGCCTTAACTATTTCTCTGAGCCAGAAGTCAGTCTGTATTCCCAAAGAAATTTGGGCTAAGTCATGCATTTCATAATTCTATAGTTTACATTTATTAACATGTGAAAATTGCTCATGGATGTCCAAGTCATACAAGGCTGGACACCTCAGCATACAGAATGATGATTTCATTAACCACCGTAGCAAGAGCTGGAGACTGCTTTATGCAGACTTCTCATAAAAAATCGAAAGTAGAGGTAGTCCCAAGTTCGATATGAAAAGGGAGTGGATGATGATAAAACTGACGTACATACTTATTTTATTTTTCATTTTTTTCAACCACTCCATATGTAAATGTAAACATGTTAAATATAAATGCAATGGATGTTTTCCACTCACATTAATGCTCAGAGAGGGTAAAATTATGAGGCAGATGGGATGGTGCAATGAAGGGGGGGGGGGGGGGGAAGACACCTGATTTTGTAACAGTAAACCCAATACTCAGGAGGGTTTTAGTTCTCTCTGATTTCATGATACTAGTTGGTGGTACCAAATGAGGGTGCTATCTGTGGAACAAGTGTGTGGTATAAGTGCCTGTAGTCAATGCTAGACACCATCATCAAACGGGTCTTGAAGACGCTGGACCATCTAGATTTGATCAGTGACAAGAGTGAACCAGACCATAACCTACAAGGAACCAAACATCAGATGGAGCAGAATAACTGACTTCTTACTGGCAGCTAAGTACACACTTAAAAGCTGCCAAGTGAACTTTCCCCAAGACCTAAAATTCCTTTAATAACCAGAATATCACCTGTGATGATTTTTTAAGAAACTATTAATTTTTTTTTCACTGTTAAATATAACTGTTTTATTAAATTTGTTATCTGTTTATATTTACTTACTTAGTCATTCCCCTACTACTGTGAGGTGTAGAGGTTTGGAAGAGAGAGTGCCAGACTATCCTATCGGCTGTCTTCCTCCTGGCTTGGTTCCATTCTAGTCCTCGGTCCTTCAAAGATTGTCTGATGTTGTCCTCCCAGAGGACTCTGGGTCATCCTGGGGGTCTGGATCCTTGGCTCTTTGTTTGCCATGCTTGTCATGGTAGCCGATCTTCTCCCATTCTGCAGACATGGCCAAACCATCTTAGTTGGGACTGTTCTACTTGGGTCTGCAGGGGGTGGGATTTTAGGCCTTGACATATTGTCTGGTTGTGGACCATGTCTCTTCTTGTTACTTCAACCACCTTCCTCAGATACCTCATTTCTGAGGTTTGGATCTGGCTTTTGTGGGTTGTAGTCATTGCCCATGACTCGCATCCATATGCCAAGACTGGGACATAGGTGGAGCGGTATACAGCCATCTTCGTTTTCTTACCAACCTCTCTCTTTCTGAGGAATCCTCGATTTATGGCTGAAAAAGTCTCCGAGCTGCTGCTTTTTGAGTGGCCAACTCTTCTTGATGCCTCCCTTTCGGTCTATAATAGCTCCGAGGTATTTAAAGTGGTCGACCTGCTCCAGAACCTGTTCTCCCAGCTTAATCTGATGTCTTCTTTCTTCTCGTGATATCACCATGGATTTTGTTTTAGAGCTGCTTATGACCATCCCTCTCTTCTCCAGCTCTTCCTTCCAGATTTGCAGGTTGGATTAGAGATGTGCCTCTGATTTAGCAATCAGGGCAACATCATCAGCAAATGCCAGCTCTGAAATATAGACCTGTCTCATCTTCCAGTACCCCATTGAATAATTTCTTGTTCTCTCCTTACATGCCTTGATGACATCGTCCATGAGGAGTATGAAAAGATAAGGTGACAGGATATCACCTTGTCTTACACCAGTGGTGGTCCTGAACTCTTCTGACTTATGGTTTGCTGTCCTCACATAATTTCTGCAAGACTTGTAGAAGCTCTGTATAGCAAGAATCAGAGGTGCTGGAATGTTCTTCCTTGCCAAACAGTCCCAAAGTTTGCTCCAGGGGACCCTGTCAAACGCCTTTTCCAGATCTATTAAACAAAGATGGGTATCACTCTTATACTCAAGGGCCTTTTCACTCAGCTGTTTGAGTGTGAAGATTAGGTCTTGAGTACTTTGGTTTGCTCAGAATCCGCACTGGACCTCATCCAATTGTGGCTCAGCTAGACGTCGGAGTCTCTGCTCTAGGATTCTAGAGTAGATTTTACCAGGGACACTGAGAAGGGATATGCCTCACTGTCGATTGTCACCCTTTTTGAAAATTGGTGTTATGATGACAATCTCCCAATCCTTTGGTATGGTCTTGTTGCACCACGCTGCCTGTAGGACCCTTAAGAGTAATAGGTCGTCTGTTGCTCCCATGTCCTTAACTATTTCTGGTGTTATACCATCATGCCCTGCTGCTTTGCCCATCTTGATTTTCTCCAGTGCTGCCTTCAGTTCTTCCATCTTTATGTCATCTTCACCATCATTGGTTTTCTCTTCTGTGCTAGTGGTTATCATTTCTGATGCTTCACCATGCTCACCATCCAGGAGTTCTGAGAAATATTCTTTCCATTACTTCCTTTGAGGCAGTAAGCAATTTGCCTTGCTTGTAATTTATAAATTTGAGAGGGCATTGTTTTTCCTTCCTCATGTTCTTAAGGGTCTTATAGAACAATTTCTGGTTTTCTTGTGCATCTTTTTCTAGCTTTTCTCCAAATTCTTCCCAGGACTTCTGTTTTGCTGCTAGCACCTTGTTCTTTGCTTCTGTTCTGAGTGTCACATATTCTCTATATTTCTACATTTGTCCTGTTGTGTTTTTAGCTCCTAAGTATTGTTTCCATGCCATTTTCTTCTCTCTTATTTTCTCTTTGACTTCCTCTGTCCACCAAGGTGTCCTCTTTCTCTTGTTCCCAAGTCAGACTTCACCACATGCTTCTGCAGCAGCTGTCTTTATGATGTCCTTGAATTTAATCCAGAGGGTTTCCAAGTCATCAGGTTGTTCTTCTGTGTTGCTTATCGCTGCAGAAATAAGCCCCTGATATCTGGTCTTAATTTCTGGCTCTCTCAGATTGTTGGTCTTAATGCTCATTTCTCCCGTTCGTTTACTTAGTTTCTTGCGTGATGTTGGGCAGTTGCTAGGCTGAGCAACTCTTTCAGTTGTTCTTTTGATTGTAAGCAGGTAGTGATCACTTGCAATCTCTGGCCCCCTCCAGACTCTAGCATCCCGGACATATCTGAATGAGCTTCTCCTAACAATGGCATAGTCGATCACTGACTTCTCATTCTTTGTTGGTTCACATCTAGTGTATGCAAGTATGCGCTTATGGGGGAACTTTGTGTTTGTAATGATCAGATTCTGCTCACTGCAGAATCTAAGGAGTCGCTTTCCATTGTCATTGAGAGTATCTTCTCCATATCTTCCGATAACTCCACCCCATCTAGCATGGTCATTTCCAACTCTGACATTGAAAACTCTGAGTATGATAATTTCATCTAGGCAGTCATCCACTGTCCTTTGAAGCAGCTCGAAGAATTCCTTCTGCTCTCTCATCCTCATTTGGCCCATACACTATGACCAGGATGGCTATGTGTTACGCACAGATTCTTTTGTAGGCAATGAATATAGAGATATATATATAGAAAGATATTTATTTATCTGTTAACACTTTTTGTTGAGAGTCATAGGTACATAACCCTTGATTTTGTGGATGCCACATTTTATTATGTCTGTTACTTCTCTTGGGTCTTATATGAATACTTAGATTTACGGCGGCCGATCTTGAGTTGAACTCTGGGTGTCACGCGTTTCTGCGCATGTGTCGAATTGTGGTTGTCGAGAGAGACTTCTGTGATGATGGGCGGATCCTGATCGCTGTCCGGACAGAAGTCCGAAAATTTGTTCTTTGCTGTGAAGTTCTGGGGGAAGGTGACATCATCTGTATGACTATTATGTCTATGTTCCTCCCCAGAATATATTCTTAGCGCCAAAGGAAGGCGGGTGCTATTTTTCTAGTGTTTTTCTAGGATGATAAGGTAAAGAGAGACAGTTACTGTACCTTTTCAAATGCCTAGATCTGCAGCCAAATTATGGTCTGCACATGTATATGATTGACTATTTTCGAGACGACATTTTGCCAGCAGCACCATTATTCGTATGATATACATTGCATTATTATGCATATAATCTACACAGCATTACTGATATGATGGACAGCGCCCTTTACTTATGCTTTATTATGCAGCTTCGGAGTGAGCAAAGCTCATCGAAGTTAGGAGCCATTTTTGGATCTCGCCTTTGCCTAAGCGGATCATCGTTCGGAGAACAGGGAGACCTTACTATCTGATGATGATACAGAGATGTCTACTATTGTAAGCCACTACTGGTGGTTTTGAGATTGTCGTCATAAAAGCCTACTAATTTACGGCTTGTAATTCTTCGTCAGAAGAGGTTCTGTCAGGGAGCCATTGTTGATAAATATTTGAGAACATTAACTGACGCGATCAGTCAGTTAGGCTTGAAAGTAAATACAACTAGAACCCAGAGGGGCTAGCTACTAACGTTCTATTATATTCACATTCTTTACGAATGTATCTTTGATGTCGTAAACCATTTTCAAGCATGTGATGTTGTTGCCAACCTGTTCCAGTGGCTGTAGCTGTGTTGTCAGAGTGTGCGTCCCATTAAACTGTATGAAACTGTTAACAGTAGTTCCAGCCGTCATTGACTTCTAGATACGAGTGTATGAGTGCATTGTTACCTATCAACTCTACAGAACAGTACACCCATTCGCGTAACTCACACATGTACTCTCACTCAATATAAACACTGTCCCTTGCCAGGGCCTCAATGCTTTATGGACAAGGTGACCGGGATATCCAACACTGTGTTGGTTCGAGTTGACCATCAACCCTCATCAAGATGACTAGTACACACAAACTACATGCACCAGTCACCCTTGTCAATGTAATGTGCCAGTGTGACGCCTTTGCATTTACAGTTTACATTCTACATTTATCAGTGTGGTGTCTTCATGTATACAGCATTCTTCAATGATAAGAAAATATATATATTACACAGTTATCAAAATGGGGATTTATCAATGTGGCGGCCAGATTTCTGGGTCTAACCTTCGCAGTGTAGCCAGTTAGAAGTCAACTACTGATTGTTTCCTGACGCCTGATATGACACACGAACACCAGCAGTACAAGTCTTCAGTCGATGTCAGCATTTTTTGTCATGTGACCTGTTCTGTCAAGCGAATGCTATAATTAGGTCAGACGTTGTTTACATCGAACAGACAGTCTACACATCAGTATTTAATCACATATTTAACTGTGTTAGCAAGAAGTACAGTGCAACTGAAGTGAGAATTCCTACTTGTTATAGTTATAGAAACTGTCAACGGTGGATTTTCCTGCACTGCTCTAGGTTGTGTTGAACTTTACAATATTAAGAATTAATTATTTATTAAGTGGCAGTTCATGATATTGAAAACTGTACCATTATATTGTAACAACTGAGCCTTCTTTGCAACACATTCTATTGTATGCTATATGTATTTATGTTTATATGTTTACATGTGATATTGTTGTGTATATTTCTGCGGGTAGGTTGGGCAGGTGACTAATATAGGGATACCACGTCATAGAGGTCCTATATTAGTGTTCTGTAGGTGCAATTTTCTTGATTGAAAATTTGCTGGCAACATTTGTTGCTATTTTTGTTAGCTGTGACGAGCTGTACCTATCGTTGTTTTTGTAATATTTTTCTGTTTTTTAGTTTTGTTTTGATTTGTTTGTATTTGTAGGTCTAATCTTTACTTTCATTTAGTTGTATACACCCTTTATATTTATACACTGTGATGTCATTTGTTTTATTTATTTCCGCGCAGTTGTCATCACAGGTTCTGTGGTAATTTTCTTTAGTTTCCTATTTGATTTATTTGATTCCTGCGAATGTTTCCATATTGTCTTTTATGATTGTCCTTTTTTATGTTGTTGGTTGACATATGCTATTATGTTGTTGGTTGACATATGCTATTTATGATGCACTATTAGCTGTGTAGTGCACTTGTGGTATAAAATCCACTGGTGGTGGATTATTATTATTATTATACAGTTGATTATACAAGACCTTAATAAAGGCTTGTCTCCCACAGAGATTGGGATAAAGTGAGCTGATTAATCAAGTTTATTAAGAACTTGTTTCCATTTACTTCGAAATAGATTGCATTATTATTTCAGGTAACTAGTCACATATTATTAAACATTATGGCGACTTCAGACTACTTCATCAAGCAAGGGATAGCCTTGGGTAAAACTGAGGAGAGATTAGAAGAGTTTGCACTTGCTCAATATGCCAAAGCACAGAAGGCTGAAGAGAAAAAGTTACAACAGGAAAGGGAGGTTGAAGAGAAAAAGTTACAACAGGAAAGAGAAGCTGTAGCTGAACAAAAGAGATTAGACAGAGAATCAGAAGAAAATAAGAGTCAAATGCAACTAGACAGAGAATCAGAAAAAAAAGATGCAAATGCAGCTAAACAGAGAAGCTGAGGCTGAACAAAAGAGATTAGACAGAGAATCTGAAGAAAGAAAAGAAAAAGCAAAGATGGAACATGAACAGAAACTCTTAGCTTTTGAGATAGAGAAATTGAAATTGACAAATGTGAGTGGTGTTAATCAGTCATCTAGTACTAATGGAAAACCTTCTACTTATAAGGTCAAGCTACTACCGTTCAATCCTTCCAGTGACGACATAACATTCTGGCTAGATAGATTTGAACGTTCTTGTCGAACTCATAATGTGGATAAATCACAATATGCTAATCAGTTATCAGAGAATTTGAAAGGTGATTCTCTTACTAGTTTAAGCTTGGTAGAAGAGGCTGATAGGGATAATTATGATGTTATTAGAGCAGCCTTGATAAAAAAATATCAATTGACAGAGGAAGGTTACCGTCTTTTGTTTAAGACAATGGTACCTGAAACAGGGGTAGAATTCTCAAAATTCATTGCAAAAGCATGTCTTACAATCACACGATGGATTGAGCTATCCAAAACAGAAAAAACATATGAAGCACTTATGGACTTGTTGCTTAGAGACAAGATCATGTCTTGTGTAAATAAACCATTCCTTGAATTCCTACATGAGCGTAAACCCAAAACACTAAAACAAATGGAAGAATATTGTTGCCAATATGTCACTGCACATCCTGACGTAACCTTTGGCAACACTAAGATTAAGGAGAGTATGCCAGTTGCTTCGGCAACACCTTACAATCCTAATTACTCACACAAATTTCAAGGAGCTCAAAATAGGTTTGATAAAAAGGGTAACTGGAATAGTTATCAAAACCAAGGTAATCAATCATATCAGGGTTCTTCTTCGAAGGACTGGAGATGAGCTGACAGCCCTCGATACAGTGGTTGTCACAACTATAGACATTTCCGCAAGGGAAGTCATAATAGGAACTATCCAAGTCATCCAACATGGAGACAACAAAACCAAACTTACAGAGATTCTCATTATAATGAGCATGATAATTGTAACCATGAAAACTATGACTCAAACCCAAGTAGGGGTTATAATAGAGCAAACAATGATAATTGCAGAGGCAATAATAATCGAGGTAGATCACAATACAAAAGACATAAATCACATTATAAGGCAAACTCTGCACAGCAAGAGTCCCATGAAGCCTGTAATCAGACTAATGATAATAAAAACTCTAATAATATGGCATGTTCTGCTTTTGATTTTGGGAGAGCATCTCAGTGCCCCCAATGCAAAACATTATTCGAACCAACTACGGTGTTTACTTTAAGTTGTGGTCACCCTCTTCCCGCTCTTCCTGCGTCAGTCGCGCATGATGGAAGAGGTTCTCTTGTCTTGCATAAAGGTCTAGTAAATGATACTCCAGTCTCAATTCTTTTTTATTCTGGATGCACCACCATTGGTGTTAGGCAGTCACTCGTAGATCCTTCCCGTGCCACAGGCAAAGTAGTCAAATGTGTAACTAGGTACCACAAAGTGATTTTTGTTTGCACAGAAACACCAGAGAAAACAATGCAGTTTGAAAGCTCTTGGAAAACCATGAAATTTTGTACTTTATATTTTAAAATCGGACAAAAAAATAAAAAGTTACGGCATTTTTAAAAGTGTAGGGACTTTCGCAAAGTTGAAAAAGTTACATCACACCAACTTCAGAGTACTCCCGTTTTCTTAAATATTATCTTGGAACCTTCTCTGACAAACAGCATACAGTCTGCTATACACTGATTACATAAAGAAAACTGTAGGGCTACATCATGAATAATTATCAATATATTTGAGACCAAAAATTGCAAATCATTACCGAAAAATGTAGTATTTTGCATGAACATCAATATTCACATCATCATATTTCAAAAAATATAAAAGGTACAAGCTTTAAATATGCACATATTAATCTGCATACTACACAAATACAACCCAATTTTTTTCAGAGGATTGGAACATCAGTTTGTTCTTGTATAATTTTTTAAAATATGTCCAGAGGCCAATTTGTTGCAGGGGAAGAAAAAGAATGTGAAAATTAAGAAAAATGTTTTTTTGAAAATACTGTCCATATCTCATTTTAAAAATCATTTGTAGGCAATAATTAACATCTAAACAATAATTAACAACATCTAAACGCTATTTTTTGATAAAACAACTGGTTAATAGCATTAAAAAACGTTTTTTTTATACCATCGTAGTATGAGTCATATGCAACAGTAAAATTCCAGAAGTGAATTTTCTTTACATGTATAGAGCATTACATATACTATTATTATATCGTACATGTAGTGCATTGAAAATCAGGATGAACCTTAAAACTTGAAAAGTGCACAGCCAGCTTAAATTAAGATGTATATTAATTAACATGAATACATGAGTCTGAAGTATTTAAAGTGCATTTCATGAAAGCTGTTTATATATATTTATGTTCGAGGTAAGACTACCAACTAGTGCCTGCTAGTCCGGACATTTCAGTTCACCGTCAGCTACTTTCGTCTTTAGTTATGGTAAAAATTTTCCGATTTCCTAGCCTTGACTCAATATGTCGGCCATTGGCATTCGGCCTTGCGATATCATTCGCTTTAGAAATCATAATTCACCCTATTATGTTGCAAAAGAAACCTTCATTTAATTATCAATTAATCAAAACATGCATTTTTTATTCAAATTGGTAACTTTCTTAGCTTTTCAATCTCTTGAAAAAATTAGATTGATGTGCGAATGTCTGAAGTGGTGATAACAATTCAATCCACGTTGTTACACAAAAACTGTGCGATCGTGTTAAATTGCTAAATAATAATAAAACTATTGTAAAATTTAAATTTAAAGTTCAAAACATTGTTAATAAGTGATATACTTACGTATAGTCAATCTCAAATCAGAAGATGTGATGATGTTTGAACATGAGCCAATATAAGTGGCGTCTCGATCTTGATCGCAATAGGGAGTTATCACAGCCAATGGAACAGCCTCGCTCTCTATCCTTCGCTAAAATTCTAGGCCTAACTTGAGCGATACAGAACTTACTCAAAGTCAAATAGCTCCACCAGCAAATATCAGAAGTCTTTAAAATTTCACACGAATAAAGGAAAATGGCTCCCAAATCTTCTCATACATTGCAAACAATTATAACAACATTTAAAATGTCAAATCTTGTAAAATTTCAACTTCACTTTGAGAAATCGACATCTTCCACTTTGTTTTCTACAGCTTGCAATATACGAAATTAAAGATATGCATCTTCCCATCATAATGGTGAAAACAGTATGCAAATCAGACGTTTGCTGGTCAAGCAAAACCCGTTTGAATAAAGCGGGGTGAGGCAAAAACGCAGAGAGTTGGCAGCGCGCCCGGGCAAACTACGCGTAACGTTGCTGTTAGTTTTTATTAGTAAAAAAATACTTCAATAACTTTTATTATTCGGGAATTAATAAATTTCAAAAGAGAAGAGGATAATGAGTATCGTGATATAAATTTTATTACAATCCGCTTAATAGCAAAGGGACAGTGACGACTTAAACTTGACGAATTTTCCTCAGTTTTCTCAACTTTCGTGCGTTTTCAACCAAAAAAGCGGGCGGTTTGTGGTACCTAGTGTAACATTCGGCAGCACTTTGGAGAAGTACTTTACTGCTATCATTAGGATTGCTACTCCTTTCTTTACGGGAGATGTGCACGCATGTCTTCTGCTGAATCCGATCGCTGATCTTATCATCGGTCGTATTCACGGAGTCAAAGAATGCACTCCGCAACAAATTGCTGTTTGGGAAAATGAAAATATGCAAACTGCTAATGCAGTAGTCACAAGAGCTCAAGCTCTTAATATGCCTCAAACTTCATCTACTGAAGATAATGAAGCGCATAACCAAGATGATCCCTTGGTAATTTCTCGTGACTCGTTTGTAAAACAGCAAGAAGATGATCCCTCCTTAAAGAAATTCTTCACTCTTGCAACAAAAGGTGATCCAAATAAAGATACAAACCGTAAATCTTGGATTACAAGGAAGAATGGCGTACTTGTACGTATGGTTCAAGACTCCACTAAGTCCATGCATTCTCAGATTCTTGTCCCCAAGAATATGAGAGTTAAAATTTTGCAGCACGCTCATGACTCTCAGTGTGCTGGACATATGGGTTTTTCCCGTACTAAGTCAAGAGTTCTTACGGCTTTCTTTTGGCCTTTCGTAAACAAAGACATACGGATTTATTGTCGATCTTGCAAAGTATGTCAAGAAGTCAAATCTAAAGGTCCACACCATGCTGCACCTATTCAGGCTGCAGATATTCCTATTCGGCCATTTCAGAAAATGGCAATAGACATTATTGGTCCGTTTAACCTTTAGCACGCTGCTGTCGACATATGTTGACGAAGGTAACCTATGCTCTCCCTGCTGTTGTTGACATATGTTGACAAGCGGATATTTTTGTTTTCTAGCATTAGAATGTGTGTACACGTGACTTCACCCCGGATGTTAAGTTTTAAACTTATCTGAGAGAGAGTTAGCTTCCGTTTCTGATCTTTTTTAGTAAAGGGTGCATTCGCGTTTATTTTCTGTGAATTTTTTTAATCGAAATGAATCGGCATCGAACACGCGGCCATTTTCGCTCTAATTTTATTGTATTCTGACGCCATGCGGTGGGGATGAGATTTTTGTCATTATAAGCACTAATATCGGTTCTCAGAATATGGTTGATGACAGAGATGGAAACGAAAGTAGAATGTCATTGCTAGTATGTAAAAGTTTAGGGGTTAGGATTAGATTTATCGGAAAGATTTAGGGTTACGGCCGAATGTCACTGCTGACATGGGCGTTTGTTGCTTTGCTACTGATGATGGGTGTAACGAAAAGATCGTCATTTGATTTGTATTGGTCAAATGACTTTCATTGAGATGCAAGAGATAATTGAGATATGGACACTTCGTTTGTTGGTTATTTTATTTTTTTTTTTTTTAATTTTAAATTAAAAAAAAATTTTTTTTTTATTTTCTAAATTTTTTTATCGTTTTTTTCATCTTTCCTTTCCTCTCTTCCTATCACATCTAACATGTACACAAACAATTTTTATATCATCAGATTCACCATTCATTTATTTATATAAATTCCAAAAATGATAGCAATTGACCAACAAACACAAAAACTATAGACATTACAAGTCGCCCACTATAAAAACGGGGGGTTGTGAAAAAGAATGCAGCTGCAGGGCAAGTTTTCGGGAAAAGAATGCAGCGTGCTTTTTTTTTTTTTTTTGGTCGTACGCCCGCTAATACTCGAGGCGAAATCTCAGGTTATTATTAATGTCTAACGTGACATTGATTTTTACGTGAGTATCCTATTTTCTTGTACAGAGACAAGTGTCCCTCGCCATTCAGGCAGATACTCGCCGTTTTCGGAGGTACCCATTAGAGCTGGGTCGGCTCAGGAGCCGCCAGTCCCTGGTCGACGACACTCCTTCAAATGTCCTCGCCAGGTCTCGAGTTAATCCAGTCCAAATCCCGGTCGACGAAAAATCCTCAAATGCCGTCGCCCAGGTTTGATCCTGAATCACCCGGTCGCCAGAGCAGTGTTGTAACCACTACGCTAGCGTGGCTCCTATGCAGCGTGCTAAAGGTTAAGATCAAGTCTGCCAGAGGACATCAGTTTATCTTAACGTGTGTTGACATGTGCACACGTTGGCCAGAGGCTATTCCTCTGAAGAGCATTTCTACTACTGATATTGCAGACGCTCTTTGGCTCATATTTTCTCGTCTGGGATTCCCCGGAGAAATATTATCAGACCATGGCACCCAACTAGTATTGGATACCATGTCTCAAGTAATGTCTACTCTGCAGATAGAAAGATCTTTGAGTAGTATCTATCACCCAGTGTCTAATGGGATGGTCGAACGCCTAAATAGAACACTCAAAAACTTACTTGGAAAGATAACTGAGGATCATCCTCAAGATTGGGACAGGGTTTTACCCGCGGCCCTCTTTGATTACAGAGAGGTCCCCATTGAACATACAGGATTTTCTCTCTTTGAACTTGTCTTTGGCGCGCGACCGCGCAGCCCTATGTCTTTGCTTCATGATCTTATAACCGCTGATAATATTAACGATGACACAAAGTCATCCTACGAATATGTCATCGCGTTGAGACAAAAGATTATCGAAGCATGCAAATTAGCAACTCCTTCTTCTGAATTTGCTAAACAGAAGGCAAGGCAATTTGCCAATAAGAAGAGATGCTTATGACAACTTTGTCCTGGTGACAAAGCATTTGTTTTGCTACCTTGTAGGGAAAACAGACTTCTTATCTCTTGGAAAGGTCCGTACGATATAATATCGAAAATTTCCGATGTTGACTATATTGTCGATATTGACGGGAAGCATAAAACCTTCCACATCAACATGCTTACGGAATTCCATGAACGTCCAGATTATTTGCAGCCTATTTCCAGGCGATGGACGATTCTCAAGTCCCTCATGGTCATTACTCATCCCTGTCCGTAATACAGGATGAGGAAACAAGTTTCTCAGATGTGAATCTTCCTCTTCTGATGATTCCACTTCATTCTAGTGAATCATGGAAAAATGTCACTGTTTCTCCTAATTTATCTATGGCGGAACAGCGACAAGTCTCGTCACTGTTACAAACATTTCAGGATGTCCTTACTGACATTCCTGGACATACCCATGTCATTGAACATGAAATTATTCTAACTGACCATAATCCTATTAGGGTTAGACCTTATCCTATACCTATACATTTTCAAGCACAGGACGAGAAAGAGTTGGATGAGATGATAGATTTGAAAATAATCGAACCATCCACCTCTGCATATTCTTCGCCGATGGTTATTGTTCGGAAAAAAGACAATAACATACGTCTTTGCGTTGATTATTGCAAATTGAATCAAGTTACGAAGTTCGATGCTGAACCTATGCCTTTACTAGAAGAGCTACTTCCTAGGCTTTCTAAATCTCATTTCTTCACTAAACTTGACTTGTCTAAGGGATATTGGCAAGTTCCTTTATCTGAACATGCCAAACCTCTTACTGCTTTTTCTACACCTAGGGGTGTTTCAATGGAATTTCATGCCTTTCGGCCTTATGAACGCCCCAGCTACATTCGTACGCATAATGCGTCGAATCCTATCTTATCGATCAGATGTCATTGCATACCTAGACGACATCTGTCTTTTCAGTGATACTTGGGAAGATCACTATTTGGGGTTATATGAACTACTGTCTACTTTACGCAAGCATAAGTTGACAGCGAAACCCTCTAAAGCCTGTATTGGTTTTAGCGAAATTTCTTTTCTAGGTCACCGTGTCGGTCATGGTTTCCTAAAGACAGAGGACCATAATACCAGTAAAATACTTAACATCTCTATTCCTAAGACTAAAAAGCAAGTGAGAAGTCTCTTACGTCTTATACAATTTTATGGACGATTCATTCAGAATCTGACCTCTATCATGGCACCTCTTTCTTCGTTACTAAAGAAAGGGTCTCCTAATGTAGTCCATTGGACTCAAGAATGTCAATCCTCTTTGGATAAGATTAAAACTTTGTTTTCAACTCCACCTATCTTAATGTTACCTACTACAGATAAGACTCTGCATCCTGTAATGTATATCTCTCGAAAACTTAATGCGGCAGAAAGGAATTACTCGGTTTTAGACCGTGAATTATTGGCTATGGTTTGGTCAATTCTCAAACTTCAAAGATTCCTTCTTGGCACGCATTTCATTGTGGAAACTGACCAGAAAGCTCTTACAGCTATTCAAAGTAAAAATTTGAAGAGCTCGAGATCAACTCGATATGCGATTGCTCTTCAACCTTTTCATTTTTCGGTGCGAGCTATCCGTGGCTCAGAAAATGTGATGGCAGACATTTTGTCTAGATGCCCACATGATTCCACTTAACTGTTATGTCTTGGACTTTCTAATACATCTAACTCTACAACAGTTCTTTTTATATCAAAATATGTACACATTTGTAATATATGATATATTGATTGTATCACCACTTAGCGGTTCATTAATGTATATTTACCACTGGTCCTTTGACTATTTTTTCTTCCTTGTTAATCATGAACTCATAGTACCTAATATGGAATTATTGTATGAATTATTGTATGGATTTTGATATTGCCAGTATTGTAGTATAAGTTGGTGACACCTCTCTGGAAATATTTATACTTAGAGAAATACTTTCTCTGAGATGTTGAGATATATTTTCGCTTGTCGATCTATTCGTCGACTTAGCCTATTTGGCATTATATAAATTACTGATATTTCTCATCTGCGCATTATTCGTGCGTTGTGATCCTATTGTATGTTGCTCTTAGATGAAAAAAAAAATGATTTTCATTTTTTTTTCCCGGGGGGTGTGGTAGTCTGTAACGCACAGATTCTTTTGTAGGCAATGAATATAGAGATATATATATAGAAAGATATTTATTTATCTGTTAAAACTTTTTGTTGAGAGTCATAGGTACATAACCCTTGATTTTGTGGATGCCACATTTCATTATGTCTGTTACTTCTCTTGGGTCTTATATGAATACTTAGATTTACGGCGGCTGATCTTGAGTTGAACTCTAGGGGTCACGCGTTTCTGCGCATGTGTCGAATTGTGGTTGTCGAGAGAGATTTCCGTGATGATGGGCGGATCCTGATCGCTGTCCGGACAGAAGTCCGAAGATTTGTTCTTTGCTGTGAAGTTCTGGGGGAAGGTGACATCGTCTGTATGACTATTATGTCTATGTTCCTCCCCAGAATATATTCTTAGCGCCAAAGGAAGGTGGGTGCTATTTTTCTAGTGTTTTTCTAGGATGATAAGGTAAAGAGAGACAGTTACTGTACCTTTTCAAATGCCTAGATCTGCAGCCATATTATGGTCTGCACATGTATATGATTGACTATTTTCGAGACGACATTTTGCCAGCAGCACCATTATTCGTATGATATACATTGCATTATTATGCATATAATCTACACAGCATTATTGATATGATGGACAGCGCCCTTTACTTATGCTTTATTATGCAGCTTCGGAGTGAGCAAAGCTCATCGAAGTTAGGAGCCATTTTTGGATCTCGCCTTTGCCTAAGCGGATCATTGTTCGGAGAACAGGGAGACCTTACTATCTGATGATGATACAGAGATGTCTACTATTGTAAGCCACTACTGGTGGTTTTGAGATTGTCGTCATAAAAGCCTACTAATTTACGGCTTGTAATTCTTCATCAGAAGAGGTTCTGTCAGGGAGCCATTGTTGATAAATATTTGAGAACATTAACTGACGCGATCAGTCAGTTAGGCTTGAAAGTAAATACAACTAGAACCCAGAGGGGCTAGCTACTAACGTTCTATTATATTCACATTCTTTACGAATGTATCTTTGATGTCGTAAACCATTTTCAAGCATGTGATGTTGTTGCCAACCTGTTCCAGTGGCTGTAGCTGTGTTGTCAGAGTGTGCGTCCCATTAAACTGTATGAAACTGTTAACAGTAGTTCCAGCCATCATTGACTTCTAGATACGAGTGTATGAGTGCATTGTTACCTATCAACTCTACAGAACAGTACACCCATTCGCGTAACTCACACATGTACTCTCACTCAATATAAACCCTGTCCCTTGCCAGGGCCTCAATGCTTTATGGACAATGTGACCGGGATATCCAACACTGTGTCGGTTCGAGTTGACCATCAACCCTCATCAAGATGACTAGTACACACAAACTACATGCACCACAGTCACCCTTGTCAATGTAATGTGCCAGTGTGACGCCTTTGCATTTACAGTTTACATTCTACATTTATCAGTGTGGTGTCTTCATGTATACAGCATTCTTCAATGATAAGAAAATATACACATTATACACTTATCAATGTGGCCTTATCACTATGGTTTCTCCTTCTTTTAGTATATATACAAATTTAAAGTTGATTTAATCATTTTGAGTGTACTGCACCTGTATGTCTCACTCATTAAAAAAAAACCCTTTAAACAGAGCTATTACATTAATATTTCACTGAATTAAATCAGTTGGGGGCTTGAACGAGCTAAAATATATAATAATTCTTCATAAAAGGTGTCGGGCAGATACAAAGTTAACAATTGCTCAGTCCAATTCAGCATTGTTCTTCATCCCTTGAGATAGAAGCATCATCATCCTTCTATCTACAAATCTGCCAGGAGTATTCTTGATGATGAAGACCCTCATTAGATACTCTAGGTTTTGGCCATTTTTGGACCATTACTGCAGAGCAAAGGGAGAACATCCCGTGACAATCAGAATGATAAGCCCCCCCCCCCCACTCCATATTCCTTGTTTTACACATAGTTTTAGACAATTAAAAAAACATAAAAAATTTTGAAAAAATGTGATGTAATAGTTTTATTATACAGTAACTCAAAAATATTCATTTTTTTTTAAATAAAAAATATAACTATTTATAACATAATTACATAAGAGTAAGGTACAACTACAAAGAGAAAAACATTTGATAAAAATTCATATGTATTTTATATTATAGCATAACATCTTTACTTTGGGATTGGCCATCTGATACAGAAATTATCCGGCCCTTGTCACAGAGTCCTCTATTTTTGCGGCTCGAGTAAAGTCCTCTTATGTCGTCTGCCTGGTGCCGTTTTACGTCTCATTATTGTATGGTGGCTCCCTACACTGTCTTTCATTGTCCCATCACGTAGAATTACTTGCAAACTACATGCAGAACCTTTAGGGTACTTACCACTGTCCAGTACCAGACATGTTTTAATTCGTCCGTCGTCTGACCTAACAGTTACTTACATTAAAGTCCCAAGTGGGGGTAAAAATACTGGAGTGGTTGATATGAAATAAAGGTTTTCAAAGTCCCAAGGGAGGGGTGATTGCCCTGTCGCCTCCTCCTTGAATCCACCAATGACTACAGGTTTGCCAATGCGACAGTCAATTTCTGTGTCCAGAGAGATTTTGTCGTTGATGGTAGATCCCATGTATGTGAAGTGGTGCACCACTTCCAATTCATAGTTATCGATAGTGATAACTGGTGCAACATCCACATCCAGACGCAGCACATTTGTTTTATTTAAGACTTATTGTGAGGCCAAAGTCCTTGCAAGCTTGGGTGAAGCAATTCATCAAGCTCTGAAGCTCCTGACTGCAGTGTCATCTGCAAATAACAAGTCTCTTATAGTGACACTTTCGATTTTTGTTTTTGCCTTCAGTCTTGCGAGTTTAAATAGTCGGTCATCTGACCTAGTGTGAAGTTATATTCCTTCAGGTGCATCCCTGAATACATGTTTCAAGAGCAAGGCAAGGAAGATCCCGAAGAGAGTCGGAGCCAGGACGCAGCCTTGTTTAACACCACTGCGTGTGTCAAAGGGTTGTGATGTGCTTCCAGCACACTGGACTGTTCCCTGCATGTCTTCATGGAACGACTTTATCACTTCCAGCAATTTAGTGGGGCAGCCTATTTTCAGGAGGATTTTGAAGAGTCCATCCCTGCTAACCAGGTTAAATGCCTTTGTGAGATCTATAAAGGCGATATATAAAGGCCTTTTCTGCTCTCTTGATTTTTCCTGAATTTAACGGAGGGAAAAGATCATGTCTATTGTTGATCTACCAGCTCGGAATCCACAATGCAATGATTGGATATATGCTCTCAGCTAACTTTGTATAGTTGCATTAAGATGTCTCTGGCAAAAACCTTACAAACAATACTAAGAATAGAGATGCCACTGTATTTTTGCAATCACTTCTCTCTCCTTTATTTTTATATAGTGTTACAATCTTGGTATCTCTTATGTATTGAGGGATAGTTGCCTCTTGAATAAGGTTAGAAACTTATTGAGGTTGACAGTAATAACTTTATCTTGTTCAGCTGATATTTCTTTAAAGAAAATGTACTTGATCACATGGTATTCTAAGTTATTGACTTGGCTGTCTGGAACTAGTTATAGTAGCATTTAAAGTTGCTGATCTCCCTGTTTATCAAATCTCTTTTAGAGATCATTATAAAGCTGACAATGCAATATTTTTAAACTTATGCCAATTATTTCAGGAGGAAACTGATGGTAACAAATATATATATATAAGAAACTTCTTTTTAGAAACCAGCCTAAGATACCAGACAGAAAACTTGAGTGAATTAATTTCATTCAGGGATTTTCACATAGAATAAAGTGATAATACTACAAAACTATCAACAGAAAGGATTAAATAAAATAATACAAGAGCATGGACATGGGTAGGTGTGTTGAAGTATAAATTCTAGTCCTGGACATTTTTCTATATAGAAGACTGAAGTTATTCAATATAGACAAGAATTGTTATAAATTTTACATTTATACAGGACATTTTTCTTAAATGTTGCATCACTTTTGTTGATATATGACTATATATATCTTGCTTTCATATAAAATCATGCAAGTTTATTTTGAAAATTTTCACCACAAACTGCTGCTGCAAAATAGTACAGGAAAACTGAAAGAAACATGTCAGCAGTTTCAAGAATTTAAAAAAACACTCACTTTAAAATCCCATTCCAGTTTTATTTCCTTACCCACAAATGGGAACTGTGTCTGATTACTACTTGCAGACTGAAAAGAGAAGATTGCTTTTTGTTAATATATAAAACAAGCTGAAAGTTTTAATAATGCAATAAAAACCATTTAGATTTAGATCTTCTTCTTCTTCCTCGTTCGCCCTGAAAAGGACGGTGGTTGCGTTGTGTCTGTTAACGCCATAGCTGTGATATCTGCATCTGTCTGTTGACACATCTGACTTCAGCACGGCATTTTTTGGGACCGGGTTTGCCTTCCCTCTGCGATCCGTACTCGCTCAGCCAGACTGCACTGCTGCAGACTGTTTCCAGGACCACCACATGGAGGTGGAGTACGGTCTTGACCAGCTCTGGTTCGCTGATCCTGATGTAAGCAGTCAAGCTATGGGTCACTGACTGCATTCACTATTGCTGCATCTTAGGGTCCCTAGATTTAGATGAAACAGAGACACAAGTAGTCATAACAAATATTATGTAAGTGGCTATGTCTTAAAAAAAAAAAAAATTTTCTGGCAACCTCACTCTTGTTATTCTGCAGATATCTTTGCTCTTTGGTCCAGTCAAGGGTATGTATTATTAGTGGAAGTTTTCTGATGGTATGTCTTACCCATCTCCATTTTCTCTCTTTAATCTCCAGCGGCACTGGTTCTATTACACATGTTTTTGTTTGTCATTACATACAGCCATTTGATACAGAGAATGTGTATTGGTGAATGTCTACAATTCGGATGAGATAACAAGTCCAGGAGAGACCCTACTGAGATGTCATCAACCTAAGCATGACTACTGCTTTCATCAAGCACAGTCTTGCTGGCATCTGAGGATCTTCAATGAAGAACAAAATTTCTAAGTACACTCAAGAGTGAATAACGATATTTTTACTTTCTAAATTATTTGTATGCACATGAGTTGAAAACTTGGAAACGGTAACAAGATTACGATAACAGCAACACCCTTGCAAGATGTGGAATCATACATCTATCTTGGGAGCAATATAGACAACTTTGGACATGGTAGTTTGACTGCATGCTTTTAGTTAAGCCCCACTGAACCTGAAAACTGCAGAAGAGGTTATAATGACAGAGGAAAGCACAGACAGACAAGTTGCTTTCTTTACCGGTGCACTGTCAGTAACTGCAATCTTGAAAAGCCAAAATAATGCAGACCTGGATGACCAGACAGATTAGCAAAGAAAGGAACAAGACAAGAACAGCAAAAAGATACAAGTAATGGTCATCTCAAAGAAAAAGGCTTCCCCAGAATGTACTATCAAAGTAAATGGAACAATTTTAAAACAGGTCAATAAATTCAAATACCTGGGCACATTAATAACAATGGATGGAAGATGCATCTCAGAAGTGAAGAGCAGAATAGCTTAGGCAAAAACAGCACTCTATAAAACGAAGAGTATTTAATGCAACAATTCTTTGTCATTGGAAGTAAGAAAGAGAGTTCTTCAGTGTTATATAGAACCAATCCTGACTTATAGGAGTGAGTCATGGACAATTAGTAAACATGTAGGGAAAGCACTAGAGGCCACAGAGATTTGGTTTTACAGAAGAATGTTAAAAATACCATAGACAGCCAAAAAGAGTTATGAGGATGTCCTGAAAGAGGCCAATGCACAAAGGAAACTTATTTCACAAGTTAGAAAGAAGCAATCCACTTTTTTGGGCATGTTATGAGAAAAGGAAAGCTGGAATATATCATAACAACAGGTAAGATTGAAGGAAACAGAGATAGAGGAAGACAAAGAGAGCAAATACTGGACAGTTTGACATCATGGCATAGAAAGAAGTCAACAACAGAATTGATAAATTGTACTGGAGACAGGAAGTTGTGGAGAGACATGATCTCTTACGCCACTAGGCATGGTACTTGAAGAAGAAGAAACTGATTAGTCCTCTGCGAGACTCTACCAGTCTATCTATGTGTTTGTTCTAGTTCAGTTGTTGGTCTAATGTCTGTCCTGGGTATCGTGTGGTTTGGACTGTACTAATTTGTTATCCCTGTAAGTTTATGTCAATTATCTTATTTTTAACAATCCTACCTTTACTAAAGATTATTCCTACTGTCTTATTCGCATTTAAGTGAAATCCCCATTTATTCATCCATGTATACACTTTATTTATTTGCTTTTGAAGATTATTATACAATATTGTTAGATTTTTTCCAGATCTCCATATAGCAATATCATCTGCAAACTGTGTCAAATTATTTTTGATACCTTCAAATTCTTCATTCAAACCATTTACCATTATTGTAAAAACTGAAGGGTTAAATCTGATCCTTAAGGAAAGCTATTCTGTTGTTCATACAGTTCTGATCTGTCATTGTTAATTTGTACTGTGAATTTTCTATCTTGAAGGAAATTCTCTAAGTATCTATACACTGTAGGCTACCTGTAATTCCTATCTTTTTTAAAGATTTTTTTTTTACTTAATGATGAAAAATATCCCGTTCAAACTTCTGATGGGTTATAATTAGGATATATATTGTTTCCAATTCCAAATAATGTGAACAACTGCAGATATGGGAAAGTGGCATCCCACCTGTCAAATCATTGTAAATAGGGCAAATCACTTTTACCAGTTTTGCTTGTATGTTACAAAAAAACAAAAACAAAACCCCAAACAAACAAAATCTGAGGTAATTTCCTATCTTTTGTACCTTTTTGCTCCGCAGTGAATATGTATAGTTAGGTGTTGTTTCATAGCGCTTAGGGTTAGGGTTAGGATTAGGGTTTGTGTTAGGGTTAGTGTTAACCATAATAATAATAATCATAATCTGAAAAAAAGACTAACAGAGAAGTACTGCACTCACTAAACATACAGGAACATTGGCTTTTAAATACCATCGCAATACGGAAGCTGAAATTGTTCGGTCATATAAAAGACATAATAGTCTGGAAAAAATAGTGATGAAGGCATGGTCCCTGGAAAAAGGGGAAGGGGTCGACCTAGACGATGGTGGACCCAGGACATCACAGAGAGTCTGAACTTGTCTTTGGCTGATGCAGGTCGACTTGCCCAGAATCGTGATGCGTTCAGAGCAGCTGTAATGGAGACAACGTTCTGGAAAGAATACGTCACATGATGATGAATCCTAACCCTAACTGCTACGAAACAACACCTAACTACATATATTCACTGCGGGCCAAAAAGGTACGAAAGATAGGACATTACCAAAACCGAGATAAAACTGAACAAAATCAAACAGAAACTCCAAACAAGAATTTATTTTAAAGAGTGCACTTTCTCTCCAGCCTTCATCATAGGCCATAGCTATATTTAGGAATACCGCAACTGTCTTTTCATTCATTTAATTTCATGTTCCATTTTCATTATCTCATACACAGTTTCTCATACGGCGTCTGTGGCCTAATGGATATGAACGCAGTTTCATAATCCAGATATACCAGGTTCGAAACCTGCTGCAGGCGGTTTGGTAGCAGATCGCTTTGTGTGGATTTTTAACAATGGTATAAGCGCCGTACCGTTCAGAAAGCAATGGCAAACTACTGAATGAAAAAAATTGCCTAGAAAAATCACAAACAGCCAATAAAAGCTGGGGTTGATTGCCACGTCCTGTAAAGGATAAGCAATTAACATACACAGTGCATCTCTTCTAAATCCCGATTTTATTCTTATCCAAATAAAACTGTAATCTGTTATTTACTATGGTTTCTAATATGTTATCTAGATGGAAAGTTTATAAAATGGGTCTGTATGAATCGGAGACGATGGATGAGCGGTGGCCAATGTAGTTCGTCTTGCTATTTTGCTCCTTTCTTTATATTTCATGTCTTCTCAAAAGTTCTCAAGATTATGATTATTATGTCCACTCAAGTATGTTACACTGATTCATGACGACTCTCTGACAACAACATATTCACTGAAAATTATAGGTAGGCCTATCTCGATTCTGAATGAAATACTCACCATTACGATTGCGAGTTTGCGACAGGGTTGCCAGATCGAAATTTTAATTTAAAGCCAAACAATACTAGAAAAAAGCCAAAAAAAAACCAAACACATTTTAATATATTTTTCATACTCACTTACTTACTTAGTCGTTCCCCTTCTACCATGAGGTGTAGAGGTTTGGAAGAGAGAGCGCCAGACTATCCTTTCGGCTGTCTTTCTCCTGGCCTGGTTCCATTCTAGTCCTCGGTCCTTCAAAGATTATCTAATGTTGTCCTCCCAGCGGACTCTGGGTCGTCCTGGGGGTCTGGATCCCTGGCTCTTTGTTTCCCATGCTTGTCGTGGTAGCCGATCTTCTCCCATTCTGCAGACATGGCCAAACCATCTTAGTTGGGACTGCTCTACTTGGGTCTGCAGGAAGTGGGATTTTAGGCCTTTAAGTATCGTCTGGTTGCGGACCATGTCTCTTCTTGTTACTTCAACCACCTTCCTCAGATACCTTATTTCTGAGGTTTGGATCTGGCTTTTATGGGTTGTAGTCAATGCCCATGACTCGCATCCATATGTCAAGACTGGGACATAGGTGGAGCGGTATACAGCCATCTTCGTTTTCTTACCAACCTCTCTCTTGCTGAGGAATCCTCGATTTATGGCCTGAAAAAGTCTCCCAGCTGCTGATTTTCGAGTGGCCAACTCTTCTTTGATGCCTCCCTTTCGGTCTATAATAGCTCCGAGATATTTAAAGTGGTCGACCTGCTCCAGGACCTGTTCTCCCAGCTTAATCTGATGTCTTCTTTCTTCTCGTGATATCACCATTGTTTTCATACTCACATCACATGAAAAGCTCCAGATCCACGTCATTACTATCCTCCCCACTGGAATGAGTGGAACATACGGCATAAATCTTGTCCGATGTGAAGTTTTTTTAGCATTTCTGGAAATGCAGTGAAGTCTTTGCAACATTTGCTTGAAAGCAATAGTTCTGCCCTGATTCTCACAATTGCATCAAGAAGATTCAGCTGCATTCTGTTTCTTGCCTTCGTTTTAACGGAGGATACAAGAGAAAATATCCTCTCAACTACAGCATTGCTGACAGGGGTTATTAGGCAAGTAAGGGCAAAGGTGGCGAGCTCTTTAAATGCCTGATGCTGAAGTACACCAATCCAAAACTGTTCAGTGTCTACAGGGAGTCCATCTTTCTTAAATGGAGCTTCTTCTTTCCAATCGACAAAAGGCATTTGTCTGTATTGTTCTTTAATTTTGCTGACGTTGTTTCCTGCATGGTGTATAAAGGTCAACTCGGAAAACATAGGCCTTGAAATTTGATTTAACATTTTGACAGGGCTCAATTTTGATAAACTTTCAAATGTATCTCTCGCCGACGGAAGTCTACATGTAACGTGACTGAGAGCTTCTTCTAGCATAGACATACATCTTTCTTTGACATTTTTTATTTCTAGATCAGCCTGAGCACTGTTGTTCTGCTGTAGGAACTTATTACTTGCTGTTAAGAATTTTACACCAAAATCAACTTGATGAATTTTTTTTTTCTGTCTTTTGGCATCATACAGTCTGTTCTGAAGACTTCTGGTGTAAGAATATTTGTTGGTACAATTCCTGAGGATCAGCTTTGGTTTGCTGAAAAAGGCTGTTCAGTCTTTCAAATTCCTGCACAAGAGGTGTTGCAAACTCAAAGAACAAGTAGTTTTTGTATTCTGACAACATTTCCTTTAGAAGTCTTGCTTTGAATTTGGTATCAAACTGTGATTGGGCTAGTTCAGCAGATGTGAAATAAGCCTTTAGCTCTTCCCAGTTCATCAAAACGTGTTCATCAATATGTTGCTAATTCTTGGTAAAATGTTGCAGTGGCACAATTTACAATAAGCTGCATCCGACCCATCAGCAGCCTTTTGGACCCATACAAATGTTTCTTCCCATTTGCTTTTGTACTTACGATTGCTATCGTAAGAAGCTTTCCATTTATTTGACAACATGGCCATGACTGATGATAATAAATGATTTATAAAAACAGCCGAAGGTGTCACAGTTTCACCACAAAACGTTATTACATATAGAAAGTACACTTCACGGCAGATTAGTATGATTATAAATAATTATAAATCACATCCAAACACTTCGGAGATACGAGACACCAGACAAACTGGAGCGACGGTTGGCTATTTTATTTATTTTTTCCATATTGATGCGTTCATCAAAAGGCACGTTCCTTTCAACCTATTTGGTTATATCAGAGCTCCGGTTGGCGCCTTTTTGCCCAGATTCTTGGCGGCAGAAATATTGCCAAATGTAACTGACCAAAAACCATTTCTCTTAAAGGAACATGATTTCGAAAAAGAATGGTTTGTAATTTTCGTGCAGATAATTTTAGCATGTAAATAAGCCAGGAAAAAGCCAAAAAGCCAAATGAATTTTCTAACGCCAATCACATTTTTTAAAAGCCAGATTTCAGAAATCTGGCTTTAAAAAAGCCAATATGGCAACCCTGGTTTGTGACCCCTACTTGTAGATGATCAGCGTTGCCACTCTAATTTTTAAGAAAAAACCTAGATATCGGCGACTTTGCCAATTTTTGGGCTACTTTGATCAAAATCTAGGTGGCGTTCTTCAACTAATGAAGGAAAATGACACCTAGACGGGACCAATAAAACCTAGGCTAGATCGAGGTAGATAATGATTATTTCTTTGGACATTTAGTTACAATCAACGAAGCACTGTTGGCCGTATCCTCCATTCGCCCGAATCAATAACTACCCCGCGGCCAATTAAGACAGCAGGAGGCTGAGACGCTTGGGAGTCATGACCCAAGTGGGCCCGCCCCCTTAGAGTGTAAAGGGGTATATTGGGCCGAAACACTTGTCGGACGGGGGGACTGCTTCTGATGATCAGATTGCTTCCTGTTGTATCGCTCTGTAAAGAGTTTCCTATCACAGTTATATGGTTAAACCAGTGACGATAGGGAAAAGACCGATTGACTTCTGGAAAGACAGATGACACTGGGAAAGACTAGAAACCGGCTGACCGGGTTAGCACCCCGTAAGCTGTATTCAATTGCTACAGGACCCAAAAATGATAGATGCCCCCAGGATTCACCGAAAGGGGGGAGCATGATGAATCCACATGCGCCTCATTGGAATCGACCAGACCCGTTACACGGACTTCGAGCTCTGAACAACGACTGGAATTTCCATGTGCCTGTGGTAGGGAATTCTCTACTCAGAGAGGAATGAAAATCCACCGAACGAAAAAGGGGTGTGGGAGGTCATATGGGGGAGATCAACAGCGCTCTGTCTCGATGGATAAGACGTTAGAAGAACGCAACCAGGAATCAATCCACAGTGCTGAGTACATTCAAGTTGATCTGCCTGATGATGATCTCACACACTTCTTGGACGGGAAGAGAGATGCAATCAAGTTTCCACCTGCCAGTGCAAAAGGGCTTTGGGAACAGCTGAACGAAGCCTTGGCAAAAGAGTTGGATAACAACATGAAGCAGATAACTTTGGAGAAGAAGCTGGAAATCTTCGGCGACATAATATATCTGCACTGCCGCAAAGTGTTCGGAGTGAGAGAGGCAAGGGAAAGTAACCCACCACGAAAAAGTAGAAGACAAATTAAAATAGAAGAAATCAGGAAACAGAAGAAGCATGCCCGAAAACTTTTCAAGAACGCAGTTGCCACAGAGAAGGAAGGGTTACGACAGGTTTGGGAGCAGCTGAAAGGCCAACATAATGCCCTTTGTAGAGCAGAAAGGTTGTGCAGGAAGAGAAGGAAGACTCGAAGGGATAGAGAAAGATTCTTCAGGGAGCCCTTCAAGTTTGCCAAAGAACTGTTTGAGCAGCCACGGTCGGGTACGCTAAACATCAAGAAAGAAGACTTGGAAGAACACCTTAGAATGACATATTCAGATGGTCGCAGAGATGAGCCGCTCAGCAGCATGGCAGGCCTTAAATGGCCGAGTAAGCCAGGAGCTGAATTTAACACCAAGCCCCCAACGGTGCAAGAGGTAGAAAGCATTGTCCAGAAAGCTCGTTGCAAATCAGCTCCAGGTCCTAATGGTGTTCCATAAGTGGTGTATAAGAGATGTCCTGAAGTGCTCAAACGACTGCTCCGTTTACTGAAGAATGCGTAGAAAACCCAGCTTGTAAGCAAGGAATGGAGAAAGGCGAACGGTGTCTACATCCCGAAGGAGCAAAATTCCACAGACATCAGTCAGTTCAGGCCAATCTCACTACTCAATGTGGAAGGAAAGATATTCTTCTCAGTGATGGCGAAAAGACTCACTACATACCTCCTGGCAAATGGGTACATTGACACTACCATTCAGAAAGGAGGTATCCCAGGTACACCAGGATGTCTAGAGCATGCCACAATGATCTGGGAAGCAATCCAAAAGGCAAAGTCTGACAGAACAAACCTCCATGTAATCTGGTTGGATCTAGCGAATGCTTATGGATCCGTTCCACACCAGATGTTGTGGCAGGCCCTAGAAATGTATCATGTTCCACAAGAGATTGCAGCAATGCTGAAGCTGTATTTCGCAGGGTTTTCTGTCAGATTTTCAACCAGAGAGTATACAACGAAGTGGATTGGCCTTGAAGTTGGAATTGCGATGGGATGTACCATCTCTCCGATACTATTCGTCATGGCTATGCAGGTAATCCTCAATGCGGCTGAAGGAATGGCTATAAGTCCAAAGCTCAGTGGAATGTGTTACATGCCACCGCTCAAATCATTCATGGATGACACAACAATTCTGACATCAGATGAACATCAGGCCCGGAGGATGTTAACACGCCTGAATGAACTAGTCAGCTGGTGCAGAATGAGCTTCAAACTCAAGAAGTCGAGAAGCCTATCAGTCAGGAAAGGGAAGATAGCAGAGGACATATTCATGGTTTCCAACCAGAGAATCCCTACTGTCATTGAGGAACCTGTTAAAAGTCTTGGCAGGGTGTACGATGCCTCATTAAAAGACTCGAAGGCAGTGCAACAGACAATAGAAATGGCAGAGGGCTACAGATCATAGACCAAAGCAGACTCCTGGGAAAGTTCAAACTGTGGTGCCTCCAGTTCATGTTTATACCGAAGTTGCTGTGGCCACTGCTTATATATGAAATAAGCACAAGTACAGTGGAAGCTATAGAGCAGAAGGTCAACAAGTTCATGAGAAAGTGGCTAGGGGTACCACCAGGTCTGTCAGATGTAGCACTGTACTGCAAAAAGTCAAAAACTTCTGCTTCCTTTCAAGTCAGTGGTTGAAGAGTACAAAGTTGGAAAGGCAAGGCTTGCAATGATGCTACGCGAGTCAGCTTATGACGTGGTTAAGTCCATTCAGCTCACACTGAAAACGGGAAGGAAGTGGAGAGTGGAAGAAGCTGTTGATGCTGCCCAAGAGTCACTCAAACTGAGGGAGGTAATCGGATACACACAAACGAATAGACGGGGATTTGGTCATGGAGACATCCGCTGGTGGTCTAAGGCATCAAGCAGGGAGCGCAGAGACATGGTAGTTCAGGAGATACGAGGAGCTGAGAATGATAAGAGGTTGCAAAGAGCAGTGCAGCAGGTCCAACAAGGCCAATGGACTACATGGGAAGGAGCCCTGCAGAGGTCCTTGACATGGAATGATATATGGCATATGGCACCTCTTAAGCTCAGCTTCGTTGTTAGATAAATGTATGACCTGCTGCCGTCGGCCACCAACCTTGTGAAATGGAGAAAGTCGGATGATGAGCAGTGCCCCCTGTGCCAGAGGAGGCAGACACTCGAACACGTGCTCTCGGCGGGTAAGGTGTCATTGGGGCAAGGGCGATACACTTGGAGCCATTACAAAGTGCTAAATGAACTTGCTGCGACAATAGATCTGTCAAGGATGAAGGCGAATAGCAAACCCAGGCCGAACACCGCAAATACATACTTTCTGAGGGCAAGAAAGTCAGCACACCCCAAACCAAGTAAACCTGGTAGCAGTTTACCATCTCTTCTTGACTGTGCAAACGACTTGGAGATGGCGGTAGACCTACCTGGACGAGGGGCATATCCAGATAGTATCAGAAAATCGCAGAGACGGCGGATATAGTGCTTCATTCTTCAGCAACGCTTCAGGTCATACTGATTGAACTGACCGTGCCGTTTGAATCCAGATTAGACGAGCAACATTCGTTCAAAGCGGCCAAGTATAGTGATCTGGCCGCGGATCTGAGACACGATGGGTTCACTGCAAGGGTCATGGCTGTTGAAGTGGGCGCAAGAGGGCTTGTGGCTGCATCAGTGTATGATCTATTGAAACTGTTGGGGCTGAGGGGACAGTCGAGAACAAGGGCACTGGAGAGGCTTAGTGAAACTGCCGAAAAGGCATCAGGCTGGCTGTGGATCAACCGCAATGGGCAATGGATATCGTGACAATAAACGCTGCGGTACAGAAAACACCAGGAATTTTTCTAAGTCCACAATACGCTGAGTTTTTGGTGTACTAGTGAAAGGGCTGTGGCTGAGAGGCGACAGGCGGTGTATATTATAGGGGTGTCAGTGTTAGAATTTCAGTGGCGAACGAACAGTGGCTAGACTCGTCGGCTTCGCGATGGTGTCTCAGTGTGTGCAACGGAACGAACGGAATAATTTGTCTTCTCTTTGTTACTTTCACAATTGCCTCCACGGCTGGCGGAGTTGTGGATTAAAGTTGCTACCATAAGTGAAATGGGTTCATTTTCGATACAAGACAGCAGGAGGCTGAGATGCTTGGGAGTCATGACCCAAGTGGGCCCGCCCCCATTAGAGGGTAAAGGAGTATATCGGGCCGAAACACTTGTCGGACGGGGGGACTGCTTCTGATGATCAGATTGCTTCCTGTTGTATCGCTCTGTAAAGAGTTTCCTATCATAGCCTACCGCGTCGTTAGGATTTAAGATTAGTTATGGGTTTAGTTTTAGAAATGCTAGAACCAATCCTGATATATGGGAGTGAGTCATGGACAATTAGTAAACATGCAGGGAAAGCACTAGAGGCCACAGAGATGTGGTTTTACAGAAGAATGTTAAAAATACCATGGACAGCCAAAAAATAGTAAAACAAAATATAGTATCGAGGATGTCCTGAAAGAGGCGAATGCTCAACGGAAACGTATTTCACAATTTAGAAATAAGCAATCCTTTTTTTTTTTTTGCGTGTAATGAGAGGAAGTAAGCTGGAATATAACGTGACAACACTGGACATCTTCAACAACAACCCTCCACATAAATCAACAATACTAATAGACTCACTTTCAGCTATTCAAGCTTTAATAAATGCAGTAGATCTGATATAGCAGAAGAGATATTACTGACAAATACTTACCTATATTTAGAAGATAAACACCTATGCAGGCCATCAAGAACCACTTTTGTCAGTAGTGAAACGTCGAAAGCTTGCCTGGTTTGGGCATGTAACTCGTCATGACTCCCTTTCGAAAATGATCCTCCAGGGAACAGTCGAAGGTAAACGGAGAAGAGGAAGGCAAAGAAAATCCTGGGCTGATAACATCAAAGAATGGGCAGGACACGGTTTTTCCACACTTGTACGCATTGCTGAGGATAGAGAGCAGTGGAGAACCCTGTCTGCTGATGCTTCCACCATGGCACCCCTACGACCCATGACGGGTTACGGGTTGAGATGATGATGATTCCAGAGGATGTTCCGTACTAATAGCTTAGATATCTTCACATGTCGGCATAGAAGGAAATGAAAAGGCAGATAAAGAAGCTAAGAAAAGTAGAAATAATAGAAACCAAAAAAATGTGGTCTGCCATCAATGGTACCTATACCTTGTAGCGGTATGGCAGCTTGTGTACCCTGACAATCCCCAGAGCTATGCCAGTGGGAGTTTTACTCCTGGTAGGTTCAACCATGCTGGACTGGTCTGCGTGGGTAAGGGTCAGACAAAAGCTGGTACCCTGGTCCTCCAGGTTGGGGGTTTTAGCACAGGGCTGACACCCCTGTCTGTGTAAAAAATCGCACACGTTACGGAAACAGCAATAAATGAAAATACTTTGATGCGGGACGGACATCCGGAGTCTCAGGCTCGTATGACTGACAGTGGTGAAAGCCGAAAGGAAGCCACTGGCATGAAAACGGGTGCCCAGACCGCAAAACACGAAACCAGAATTGGTTTTTGGAATGTCAGAACTATGAATGAGGCAGGAAAGCTGAGACAGATCACAGCAGAGATGAGGAATTACAAACTACATATCCTGGGAATAAGCGAGAGCAGATGGACAGGGATGGGGAGAATAAAAACAGATACAGGGGAAACAGTACTTTATTCTGGTAGAGAGGACCGTCAGCACAACGAAGGTGTAGCCATTATCCTTAAGAAAGGAATGGAAAAGTCTCTACTGGAATGGAAACCCATTAACAACAGACTAAAAAGAGCAAGACTGAAAGGGAGATTCACCAACACCACAATTATACAATGCTATGCACCAACAAACGACAGCGATGAAGAGCTCAAGGATGAGTTCTATCAACAGGTACAAAAGGAAATGGAAACTGTACCCAGGTACGATCTTATTATAGTAATGGGAGACCTAAATGCGAAAGTTGGAACACATAATAATTATAACGAAAGAGTAATGGGGAAATGCGGCAGTGGAACAGTAAATGAGAATGGGGACAAATTAATAAGCTTCTGCAGTATTAACAACCTGGTCATTGGAGGAACACTTTTTCAACACAAAGAAGTGCACAAGTTAACATGGGAATCACTAAACGGACGAGACAAAAACCAGATAGATCACATAATGATCAATGGCAGATGGAGACATGCACTACAAGACGTGAAAGTAAGAAGAGGCGCAGATGTGGGAAGTGATCATCACCTAGTAGTAGCAAGACTGAAGGTGAAACTCAGAGCTGCTGGACCAGTTGCAGTCAAACAGAAAAGATATAACATCACGAAAGTTAAGGAACCCGTCACCAGAAAAGCGTTCATGGTTGACGTAAAGAGACGATATCTGATTACCAAAAGCCAGGAAAGAACAGAGACCGACGATGTGGACCAGAAATTCAACACCATCTCAACAATATACAAAGAAAGCAGCAAGTCATGCTTGGGATTCCAGGAAAAAAAGAGCCAAGACTGGATAACACCAGAAACGCTAAACACCATAGCGAAGAGAAAGGAAATGAAAAGGAAGAAAACAGAAGCTAAGTCTCCCAGGTTAAAGGCAATATATAGTGAACAGTACAGTCAGCTGGACAAGGAAGTAAAACGTCAAACCCGTGCTGACAAAAGGACATTTCTGGATGACCTTGCAAGACAGGCAGAAGAGGAAGCACTGAGAAATGAACAAAGCACAGTTTATAAAATAACTAAAGCTATCAGTGGAAAACGAGGTGCAAACAACATAACGTTAGTAAGAGACAAGCAAGGAAATCTCATCACCACAGCACAGGGGAAGGAAACAAGATGGGCAGAGCACTTCAGAGAAACACTGAATAAGGAACCACCAGAGACTCAGCTGAATGTTCCCGAGGCTGAATGTGACTTAGACGTAAATACAGACATTCCACGAAAAGAAGAAATTATCATAGCTATCAAAGGGCTAAAAAATGGCAAAGCGCCTGGTCACGACAATCTAAATGCTGAGCTATTCTAGACAGACCCTGAACTAGCAGCAGAACTATTAGAACCACTATTTGCACAAGTCTGGGAAACTGAGACAACACCAACAGAGTGGAGTAAAGGAATAATTGTCAAATTGCCCAAGAAGGGCGACCTTGCAGACTGCAACAACTGGAGAGGAATTACCCTCCTCTCAGTTCCCAGCAAAATACTAGGCAGGATAATCATCCAGAGAATTTCAAAAGCAGTTGACCATAAACTGAGGAAAGAACAAGCGGGCTTCAGAAAGAACAGAAGATGTGCAGATCATATATTTACCCTCAGGAACATTATAGAGCAGTGCTCAGAATGGCAAAGACAGCTGTACATTAACTTTGTTGATTTTGAAAAGGCTTTCGACAGCATACACAGGGACAGCCTATGGAAAATTCTGAGGGCTTATGGAATTCCCAGCCGCATTGTTTCCATTATAAAAAGCCTCTATTCTAACTTTACGTGCAGTGTTGGATCGAGTAATGTAACTTTCGAAGTGAAAACAGGAGTACGACAGGGATGCCCCTTATTAACAACATTATTTTTGACAGTCATAGATTGGGTGATGCGCCAGACAACAGAGGGCAGTCCAAGAGGAATTAGATGGACAACGTTTTCTACACTGGAAGATTTGGAATATGCAGATGACATTGCACTACTCGCGCATTCACATCAACACATTCAAGACAAAACCGATAGACTGAATAAGTATGGCCAGCAGGTTGGCCTGAACATCAATTTGAAGAAGACAGAGGTCATGACACTAAATGTGGGTAACCCTGAGCCAATAACAGTAAGGAACCAGAAGTTAGAACAGACAGACACATTTACTTACCTAGGAAGCATAGTAACACCTGACGGCGGAACAAGCAAGGACATTAACAACAGAATGAATAAAGCGAGAACAGCCTTTGCTGTTCTCAACAACATTTGGAAGTCTTCCCAGTACAGCACAAACACTAAATTAAGACTGTATGAGAGCTGTGTACTTTCTGTGCTTCTCTATGGTGCGGAATGTTGGAGAGTAACAGAGAAGGAAATGTCGAAACTGTCCTCCTTCCACACAATCTGCCTAAGGAAAATTCTCCGAATCTTTTGGCCAAACACCATCAGCAACCAAGAACTACTTATTCGGAGTAACCAGGAGGACATGCACACCATCATAGCTGGCAGACGCTGGAGTCTGGTTGGCCATGTCCTCAGAAGGGACCCTGATACCATCACAAGAACAGCTATGCTATGGACCCCCGAGGGAAAGCGAAAGAGAGGCCGACCAAAAACAACTTGGCGGAGAACTGTAAAAGCTGAGATGCAAAGAATGAACCACAGTTGGGGCACTGTACGAAGGATGGCCGCAGACCGAGCAAAGTAGAATCAATTTGTTGCTGCCCTACAAGACGCCACCAGGCGTGATGGCCGCTGACTGCTTTGACGGTTGGCGGTTATGGATCAAAGAAGAAGCAGAAATAAATGTGGTGGTTAGTAAAGCAGAGATCAAAAGCTTAATTAAAAGAAAAATAACTGGCGAATGGACAGCAGAGTGGGATGGAAGCCTGAATGGCAGACATGCATATAAATTGTTTAAGACTCCAATGAGAACGTGTCAGGTATCTAGATACCTAAAAATTCCTAGAAATAAGAAACTTCTTAGACTGCAACTGGTAATGGGATATTTCAGAACAGAAGAACCGTACTGTGCAGAGTGTCTAGAAAAAAATAATATAGAGCATTTACTATTAAAATGTAGGAAGTATGAACAACAGAGAAAACCAGTATTAGATTATTTACAGACATGCAATTCATCCATAAATGTGGAACAGGTGTTAAGAATAGATACATCTAAAGAATTGCATAATATAGTAAAACAGTATATAATAAGAACTAACATTAATATATAATGATACTGTGAGGATAAGGGGTAGTCTGATGGAGTACTCGTGTGGATGATAGCAGATAGTTGGTGGATTTGATGTCATCTCGGACACCACCAGGCTTTCTCACCCCTTTCAATCTTGTTAACAGCAGAGCAGTTGTGAGAGACTTTACTTTATTTTTTTATTTGTTTGGTTTGTTTTCTTGTTTGTATTAGCTTGTTTTTTATTTTTATTGTTTGTTTGTTTCTTTAAAAGGGGGTGTCACATACAAATTGATTCACACAATTTTTGTTTTGATTTACTATATTTGGACTGAGTGGAGGGCACAAGAAGATATTATTTTTGGATATCAGAAATCTAATTTTAATGTCTTGAATCTATAACACTATATGTCCTAATTCTAACCAATCAAAGGTTTAACGTGATGCTTTGTTTTAAAAAAGTGACAACATGTAATTTTGAAGGAAAAAGATAAGGATCAAATATATTTTAAATAGTGTATGTCAATCAAAAACACAACAAAACAATTATACAAGAGAGCATGAAAACATTTGCAGAAATCAAATAAGTCAAATAGGAAAAATCAAAGAAAAATGATCACAGAATCTGTGATGATATCTGCAATAGAATGAACAAGACAAATAACGCCACAGTGTATAAATATAAATTGTGTATAGAAATCAAAGATAGAAAAGGGTAGACCAACAAATTATACAAACAAACCAAACAAAAATAAAGAACAGAAAAAATATTACAAAAACAAATATGAACACAGTCGTCACAGCTAACAAAAATAGCAGCAAATTGTTGCTAACAAATTTCCAATTAAGAAAATTTGTACCTATAGAACACTAGTACAAGACCAATGTCACTCGGTATACCTTGTACTAGTCGCCACCCAACCAGGCCCGCTGACATATAAACTAATATAATATGCAAACAAATAACATGTAAACATAAATACATATAGCATAAGAAGGGTGTTGTAGAGAAGGCTTAATTACAGCTTAATTATAGTATAGAGTACTGTTTACAATACAGTTGCTGGTTAATTTTATTTCACAGTTTTTCAATATCTAATAATAGTCATTCATACAGATGATGTTCCATCGATGAAAAAAATGTAGCATAGATCTTGATTCTTCAACTGTTGCGATGGTATACTCGGAACTTGTCCTTCGAAACAATACTACCAACGTTCAAGAATCTTGGCCTTCTAAATGTAAATTACTGTAAATACTGTAATTTGATGGGCAACGCCGGGTACTTTGGAATCTGTGAAGATGAGCAATGCCGGGTACTTTGGAATCTGTGAAAGATGACGTCTGTGTTGGAAAATCAGGGTCTCACCTTGCAAACCCACGTAGTTGGCACCACTGTTATACTCTATGTTGTCGTGTAGATTTGGATATAGAGTGGTTGTATCGTGCTGTAATGTTATATCGCGAATGGGTGGTATAAAAGTTCGCCAAGGTGGACATCCAGGTTGTAGTGGAGACTTGTATCATAAGACGTAACGTACCAATATGTGTGTGTCGTTCATCACATTGACAGGAGTAGATGTGGAGTGGATGTAAAGTTGATGTAGGTAGTTCTTAAACATGTCACAGGTATGAAGTCAATAATGTGGGTGAACAACTGTGGACTTTTTCTACCATTTATTAAAGTCACAGTCACAAGACAATGCAGACACATCCATATAATCTTGACATCGAAACATGGCGGACATGAAGACAGTTCACTTGAAATGTATAAGTTGTAAATTAATCAATATTCATATATATGTCAGTAAATTGCTGACTCCACATTATTCATCATTCCAAACTCGTAGCAACACCTACTATCTGTTCATCCTGACTGCAACGTCAGATACCTTCTTACATATCTCTCCTTAAATCACTCTTCTTCAGTCGACCCCCAAACATGGCGGGTGACACAAGGATAACATGGTCCATCATTCTAATCGGACGTAGCGTGAAGATCTGTCCTTTTGACGATAGGCTTATAAAACTCCCTCATGTATCAGGCGAGTTTCCTATTTCAACGTTATCGTAATAACAGCTTGTAAACCATCCGGTCTTCCACTCCAGACGGTCATACATTAGGCCTCTGTGAACAGTAAACACTGTGAGTTCCCTCGTGTGCAGACATGGACGTTTAAATACAAGAGCTAGACATATCGCTAATCATGCGAGTCTTTAGAATAATGTTAGTCTCCTGGGTTTCTGTGCGTGCATATAGACTTAACAGTCTTAAATGGCTCCAACGGGCTTAATACATTGCAAATTCGTCCTATCAACCACAGTGAGTACACCTCACCGGTTGATCCAAAAATATATTCAGTTTGCACTGAGAACAAGGAAGTGTAATTATATCAACTCTACCTTGTCATAGAATCCGCACACAACTATATAGTAACTATCAATAAATAACACTGGGGAATTCTATAATATTTTGTGGAAGAAATTCCATCCCCGAAACAATGCAGAAACGTCCAGACATTTTTCGTCTGACTAACCCAGGTCACAACATGACGGCCTTACATGCCGGCAATCTGCTACGCACTCCTCGCTAATTTGCCCATGCGCCGTACGCATCAACCTCTGACCTATCCGTCAGCTGGTATATATTCAATATAGGACTTCAGGAGCAGGTAACTAAATATTTACTTTTTCCAAAAGTCAAATTTAGGTATTCGCCCCTTAAATTAGGGTTCCAACGAAAATTACGTTAGACCCGAAATCTTGTTACAACATATTTTCATACATAACAAGTATACAGACAAACTATATTTTTAGATAGCAAAGACTGCACGTAACAGTCTTACCACACCTCCCGGGGAAAAAAATGGTACATTTTTTTTTTGAAATACATCTAGGAGCAGCATACAATAGGCTCACAACGCATGAATAATGCGCAGATGAAAATATCAGGAATAAATATAACTCCTAATATGAAGCTAATTCGACTTATGGAGCGACTGATGAGAATATATCTGATAATCCGAGAGAAATTATTTCTCTACGTATAAATGTTTCCAGGAAGGTGTCACCAACGTATACTACAATTCTGGCAATGACACAATGCATTTAATAATTCATACAATAATTTCATATGGTATCATTGTTTGATTAACAAAGAAGAAAAATCATCAAAGAACAGCGGTGAATATACACCAATGAACCGCTAAATAGTGATACGATCATTATTTTACAAATTACAAATGTGTACATATCTTGATATAGAAAGGAACTATTATAGACTTAGATGTATCAGGAAGTCCAAGACCTAATAGTTATGTGGAATCATGTGGGCATCTAGACAAAATGTCAGCCATCACATTATCTGATCCACGGATAGCTCGTACCGAGAAATGAAAGGGTTGAAGAGCGATTGCATATCGAGTAGACCTCGAGCTCTTCAAATTCTTACTCTGTATAGCCGTAAGAGCTTTTTGGTCGGTTTCTACTATGAAATGTGCGCCTAGAAGGAATCTCTGTAGTTTGAGGATCGACCAAACCATAGCTAATAGCTCACAGTCTAAAACCGAATAATTCCTTTCTGCCGCATTAAGTTTTCTGGAAATATACATTACAGGATGCAGAGTTCCAGAGTACTCTTGCATTAGTGCCGCTCCAATCCCAGTGGATGAAGCGTCACTACGAAGAACGAATGTCTTATCTTTAGTAGGTAACACTAAAATAGGTGGTGTTGAAAACAGTGTTTTAATCTTATCCAGAGAGCATTGGCATTCCTGAGACCAGTGGACCACATTAGGCGAACCTTTCTTTAGAAGTGTTGAGAGAGGTACCATGATAGAGGATAGATTCTGAATGAATCTGCCATAAAATTGAATAAGACCTAACAGACTTCTCACCTGTTTTTTAGTCTTAGGGATTGAGATGTTAAGTATCTTACTAGTATTATGGTCCTCTGTCTTTAGGAAACCATGACCTACTCGATGGCCTAGGAAAGAAATTTCGCTAAAACCAATGTAAGCTTTAGATGGTTTCGCTGTCAGGTTATACTCGCGTAGAGTTGATAGCAATTTAACTAACCCTGAATAGTGATCTTCCCAAGTATCGCTGAAAAGACAGATGTCGTCTAGGTAAGCAATGACATCTGACCTATCAGATAGGATTCGACGCATCATGCGCACGAATGTAGCTGGTGCGTTCATAAGGCCGAAAGGCATAAAATTCCATTGGAAAAGGCCTCTAGGTGTAGAAAAAGCAGTAAGGGGTTTGGCGTGTTCGGATAATGGAACTTGCCAATATCCTTTAGACAAATCAAGTTTAGTGAAAAAATGAGATTTAGAAAGCCTAGTAAGTAGCTCTTCTAGTAAAGGCATAGGTTCAGCATCGAATTTCGTAACTTGATTCAATTTGCGATAATCAACGCAAAGACGTATGTTATTGTCTTTTTTTCGAACAATAACCATTGGCGAAGAATATGCAGAAGTGGATGGTTCAATTATTTTTAAATCTATCATCTCATCCAACTCCTTTTCAACCTTTGCTTGAAAATGTATAGGGATAGGATAAGGTCTAACCCTAATAGGATTATGGTCAGTTAGAATAATGTCGTGTTCAATGACACGAGTTTGTCCAGGGATGTCAGTGAGGACATCCTGAAATGTTTGTAACATAGCTGAAACTTGTCGCTGTTCTCCTAGAGACAAATCAGGAGACACAGTAACGTCTTTCCATGATTCACTAGAATGAAGTGGAACCATAGGAAGCGGAAGATTAACATCCGAAAAACTTGTTTCCTCATCTTGTATTACGGACAATGATGAGTAATGACCATGTTGGACTGGAGAATCGTCCGTTGCCTGGAAAATAGGCTGTAAATAATCCGGACGTTCATGGAATTCCGTAAGCATATTGATGTGGAAGGTTTTATGCTTCCCGTTAATATCGACAATATAGTCAACATCTGAAATTTTCGATATTATCTCGTACGGACCTTTCCAAGAAATAAGTAGTCTGTTTTCCCTACAAGGTAGTAAAACAAATGCTTTGTCACCAGGACAAAGTTGTCGTAAGGTTCTTTTCTTATTAGCAAATTGCCTTGCCTTCTGTTTGGCAAATTCAGAAGAAGAAGTTGCTAATTTGCATGCTTCGATAATTTTTTGTCTAAGCGCGATGACATATTCGTAAGAGGATTTTGTGTCATCGTCAATATTATCAGCTGTTATGAGATCATGAAGCAAAGACATAGGGCCGCGCGGTCGCGCGCCAAAGACAAGTTCAAAGGGAGAAAAACCTGTATGTTCATTGGGGACCTCTCTGTAAGCGAAGAGGGCAGCGGGTAAAACTCTGTCCCAATCTTGAGGATGATCCTCAGTTATCTTCCCTAGTAAGTTTTTGAGTGTTCTATTTAGCCGTTCGACCATCTCATAGGACATAGGATGATAGATACTACTCAAAGATCTCTCTATCTGCAGAGTAGACATTACTTGAGACATGGTATCCGATATTAGTTGGGTGCCATGATCTGATAATATTTCTCCGGGGAATCCCATACGAGAAAATATAAGCCAAAGAGCATCTGCAATGTCAGCAGTAGTAATGCTCTTCAGAGGGATAGCCTCTGGCCAACGTGTGCACATGTCCACACACGTTAAGATAAACTGATGTCCTCTAGCAGATTTGATCTTAAATGGACCAATGATGTCTATCGCCATTTTCTGAAATGGTCGAATAGGAATGTCTGCAGCCTGAATAGGCGCAGCATGACGAGGACCTTTGGATTTGACTTCTTGACATACTATACAAGATCGAGAATAGATTCGTATGTCCTTGTTCACAAAAGGCCAAAAGAAAGCCGCAAGAACTCTTGACTTTGTACGGGAAAAACCCATATGTCCAGCACACTGAGAGTCGTGTGCGTGCTGCAAAATTTTAACTCTCAAATTCTTGGGTACAAGAATCTGAGAATGACTTGACTTAGTGGAGTCTTGCACCATACGTACAAGTACATCATTCTTCATTGTAATCCAAGATTTACATTTTGAATCTTTATTCGGATCACCTTTTGTTGCAAGAGTGAAGAATTTTTTTAAAAGTCGGATCATCTTCTTGCTGTTTTATAAACGAGTCACGAGAAATTACCAAAGGATCATCTTGGTTATGCACTTCATTATCTTCAATAGATGAAGTTTCGGGCATATTGAGAGCTTGAGCTCTAGTGACTACAGCATTAGCAGTTTGCATATTTTGTTTTTCCCAAACGGAAATTTGTTGTGGAGTACATTCTTTGACTCCGTGAATACGACCGATGATAAGATCAGCGATCGGGTTCGGTAGAAGACATGCGTGTACATCTCCTGTAAAGAAAGGAGTAGCGATCCTAATGATAGCAGTAGAGTATTTCTCTATGGTGCCGCCAAATGTTACACATTTGACTACTTTGCCTGTAGCACGAGAAGGATCTATGAGTGACTGCCTAACACCAATTGTGGTGCATCCAGAATAAAAAAGCAATGAAACTGGATTGTCATTTACTAAACCTTTGTGTAAGACAAGAGAACCTCTTCCATCATGCGCGATTGACGCGGGAAGAGCGGGAAGAGGATGGCCACAAATTAAAGTGGACACCGTAGTTGGTTCGAATAATGTTTTGCATTGGGGGCACTGAGATGCTCTCCCAAAATCGAAAGCGGCACATGCCATATTATTAGAGTCATCATTATCTTTATTCTGTTTATAGGCATCATGGGACTCTTGCTGTGCAGAGTTTCCCTGATAATGTGATTTTTGTTTTTTATGTTGGGGTCTACCTCTGTTATTATTACCTCTGTAATTATCATTGTTTCCTCTATTGTAACCCCTATTTGGGTTTGAGTCATAATTCCCCTGGTTACTATTATCATATTCATTATAATGAGTATCTCTGTAATTATGATCTTGTTGTCTCCATGACGGAAAACTTGGATAGTTTCTATAATGACTTCCTTTGCGGAAGTTCCTATAATTATGACCACCCCTGAATCGAGGGCTGTCGGCTCGTCTCCAGATATTCGAAGAAGAACCCTGAAATGATTGGTTACCTTGGTTCTGATAACTGTTATGGTTACCCTTTTTATTAAACCTGTTTTGAGGTCCTTGGAATTTGTGTGAGTAATTAGGGTTGTATGGTGTTGCTGATGCAACTGGCATACCTTCCTTAACCTTAGTATTGCTAATAGCTACATCTGGATGTGCAGTGACGTATTGGGTACAATATTCTTCCATTTCTTTTAGTGTCTTAGGTTTACGCTCATGTAGGAATTCAAGGAATGGTTTACTTATGCTTGACATAATCTTGTCCCTGAGCAATAAATCCATAAGTGCTTCATAAGTCTTTTCTGTTTTGGACAGTTCAATCCAACGATTAAATGTAAGACGTGTCCTTGCAATGAATTCTGAGAATTCTACCCCTGATTCAGGTACCATTCTTTTAAACAAAATACGGTAACCTTCCTCAGATAACTGATATTTCTTTATCAAGGCTGCCCTAATAACCTCATAGTTATCTTTGTCAGCCTCTTCAACCAAACTTAAACTTGTCAGAGAATCACCTTTCAGATTTTCTGATAACTGGTTAGCATATTGTGATTTATCCACATTATGAGCTCGACAAGCACGTTCAAATCTATCAAGCCAGAATGTTATGTCATCACTGGCAGAATTGAACGCTGGCACCTTGACCTTGTAAGTAAAGGGTTTACCACTAGATGACTGATTGACATTACTCATGTTTGTCAATTTCAACTTTTCTAACTCAAATGCTAAAAGTTCTTTTTGATGTTCATGTTCTCTTATTGCTTTTCTCTCCTCAGCTTCTCTGTCTAATCTTTTCTGTTCAACCTCAGCTACTAATTTTTTTCTTCTATTTGAAGTTTTCTTTCCTCAGCAGCAGCTTGAAATTTCCTTTCCTCAGCAGCGGCTTGAAATTTTCTTTCCTCAGCAGCAGCTTGAAGTCTTTTATCTTCCATCTCCATCTGAAATTTTCTATCATCAGCTTCTGCTTTCTTTTGTTCAGCTTCTATTTTCAATCTTTTATTTTCCTCTTTTTGTTTTTTTTCTTCTGATTTTAATACCATGGCAAATTGAGCAGTTG
>JAMPIV010022490.1:0-45000 GCA_024509875.1 Oreohelix idahoensis | reverse complement strand
AGAAAGGCAAGGAGTCATGACAAGCCGGAGGATGAGAGGAAGTATAAAGGAGGTAACTGTGTGCATCGGTGGGTTTGTAGTACACCGAAATGGTGAGGTGGGGGGAGTGATGGTGACAACGATGTCGAGGAAATTAACAGAGACAGTGCAGATGTGAGAGGTGAATTGGATCGCAGGGTGGAAGTTGTTAATGAAGTTAATGAACCTAGATAGGTCAACCTCTGGCATATCAGTGAGACCTATGCCATCATCTATGTATCTAAGATACATCAATGGAAAAGGTCCAGGATACTGCTGCCACACCAGATACTCCAGGTAGCCCATGAAGAGGCAGGCATAACTGGGACCCATCTTGGTGCCCATGGCGACTCCACTAATTTGGTCAAAGAACTGTCCATTGAACTCAAAGGAATTGAGTCGAAGGACAAGTTCTGCAAGGCGCAGGAGAGTCTCTGTAGCAATAGAGGGGTGCGTGCGCTGGTCCAGGAAAAACCGGAGAGCACGGAGACCATCAAAGTGGGGAATGGAAGTGTAAAGCGAGCAAACATCTAACAAAAATAAACGGTAGGTACAGTCTGGGGAAAGCTGGATAGAGGAAAAAGTAGTAAGAGCATGGTTTGTGTCCTTTAAGAAGGAAGGAAGCTACTCTACAATAGGCTGGAAGATGCCGTAGAGGAAGTCTGATATATGTTCAGTAGGGCAGGCACAGGCAGAGACAATGGGCCTCCCAGGGTTAGAGGGTTTGGCTTGCCCAGACAACTATTGTCAATACGGAGATGAGAAGCGCTAGAAGGTAAGGACTTATGAGCGATAAGACTTTTGATGGTGTCATGGACCAGACGATTGTTGAGGACTGTCACATCGTTGTCACGGCGCTGGTAGAAGGAGCTGTTGGTGAGCTGCTTATTACCTTCTTGGAGATACAGGTCCTTGCGCCATACCCCAATGGCACCTCCTTTGTCCGCCGGTTTGATAACAATGTCATCACTGTGGCGGAGCTTCGAGAGGGCATGAGACTCATCAGAAGACAGGTTGGAATAACGCAGGCGTTGAGGTTGGAGTTGCTGAATGTCATGGAGGGTTTTCTGAATATATAAATCCAGAGCATGGGAAGCCCCAGGAGAGGGTGTAAAATTCTTATTCTTGGGAGGAGCGAAGCGTGCAAAGGCATCATCTGATTCAGCCTGCGATCTATGAGGATCATTGTTGTGGAAATGGAACTGAAGTCGCAGACGGCGATGAAACCGATGAACATCTTGGAGGAGATTGTACTGATCAGAGGATGGTTGGAGAGGGACAAAGTGCAAGCCCTTGCTGAGGACCGAAAGCTCACCCTCAGAGAGGGCAAGATCAGCTGGAATACAAACAACCTGGGAACGAGATGGAGTAGAGGAGGCAGGGACAGTATCAGGGGTAGGACAGAGGCAGGAAAGTTTGTCCTTTTTGTGTATGGATAAAAAATCATACAGTTGTCGGTTGAGGGCATAGATAATAATGCGGATAATGGGGAAGGCAGGAAAGTAGCTGGAGGTGAGACTACGTAAGCGGAGTAGAAGCTGAGACTGCTGAGCACTGATATCTGCCAGGAGGCGGGAATGGATAGCTGCGACCGCCCGCATACGCTGGAACCCACATGTGGTCTCGATGCGCTGTAAGAGGCGATGTTCGCGAGGGTGAAGTAGGCCAGCCGAGGGGTGAAAGTGAGAAGTGAAGCCATGAGGGAGAACTTTAAGGCGGAGGCAGGTGCGGATAAAGTGGAGATGGCAAGTGAATCTAGTTTTCTTGAATGTAGCAAATGCAAAATCAATTGCAGTGCGAGATATATCAGGTGGTAAGAGGCTGAAGGAGGTGGTTATAGAAGACCGAAGTGAATTAATGAAGTGTTTCAGTGAAGGCATAGTGGTAAATCGAGTGAGACCACACACAAAAATAAAAAAATAAATAAATAGAATATAAAAATAATTTAATTTATAGATACAAAGAATAAATAAAAAATAATAAACAATGAAAGTAGGTGAATGGGTCGAAAGTAAGAGAGGAGATAAAAGTGAAAAGTGAGCAAACAGGTAGACAATGCAGTCAGTTATGGGGTATGATATAAGTATATGAGAAGAACTGCCGTAAGACGGGGGTAAAACAGTAGAATGGGGAAAAAACAAAAAAAAACACACAAATAGTAATACGTCTTAAAAGGAGAAAGGACAAGAAAAACCTACGTTGCGGCCACAAGGCCTTCGTCAGGGACAGACAAACAAGACAGGAGGGAAAGAAAGAAAATGAGAATTAAGTAGAGAACATGAAACTATAAAAATAAGAGAAAAACAACTCCCTTATGTCCAGTCACATGTCCAGTCACAGAAGCAAGATGGCTGTCACTAAATCGGAAAGCGGAAGTCGATAATGCATTAAAAACAAAAAATAAGAAATAAAGAAAATAAGGACCGGAAAAGAGTGAGAGAAAGAAAACAAAAAGAGAAAATGAAGTTTATGTAATAGGCTGTTTCAAAAATACTGCATGACTTCTTGATGAAAATATACACGATGATATTTAATATATAGGTTTGTGATTTCGCTATCATGGAAGACGAGATGTATAGTTGTATCTTATGGAGTGGGAAAAAATAACTAACAGCACATGTATATGATGCGGCGCTGCAAAAACGCGTGGCAAGTAAACGCAATTTAAAAAAAAAAAATTATTGTATCAGAATTCTCATATTGTCCACTCATAATCTTCGTGGCTCAGCCCTTACACTTTTTCTTTATCTTCATAGTTACCCTACCAATTCTTCGCTCGACGGCTACATTTCCGCGCACTGATACAACAGAGTGCTCGGATATAAACAAGACATACAGTAGTCCTTACCACTGTGACCGGGTGAAGATCGTGATAGTGGATTTTGTGGAAGGGATGTAATTCTGTATTTTACTTGATATAAGGGAAAAAATCCCAGGACTTTTCTTATTGTGTTTCTTCTGGTAAATGCTGGTTAATCACCAGAGTTAGTAATTCCAGAAGGGAGGAACAACCCAGGTAATTGGTAGATCTTATAAGTGTCTTGATGGATTCTAAATTTGATCTTGAAGCGTTGAATATAATTGGCAACTCAAACAGTCAAGTGAAACTTCACTAGAACAGATTACTTGAAGGATCCAAATAGTTATATAAAAGGGTGTACTTTATTCAGTTCGTTTTATGAAAATGCAGTGGCAGTTCGATAGGAATTTCTGGTGGGGGAAAGCAAAACTGCCAGCTTTAGCCTCCAAGACGAAAGGCTTGTGGAATTTCTTATATACTGTAGTCGTTTTGTTATCTCTGTGGAAATCCTAACGAAATGAAAATGCGATTCGAGACTTCAATTATAACTAAATCGAACTTACTTCAGGTTCAATGAACCACACACATAATCGTGGCAGGGGTTAGTGCTGGTTCACTTAACCATCCTGGATGGTAGATGATTTCATAGAAGGATATTATTATCCAAACCGTAGGAGTCAGGGGCTTTTTCGTTCTTTAGTAGTCGTAGCGCCTGGTTGCTCCAAACCTAAACTAAAGAACGCCCTATGTTGATTTGACTCTAGCATTGAGTTACTGCCTCAAGCTCTCTCTCTGTGTGTCTGTATCTAAGATGCATCAGTTTTTATACTTGTCTGGTGCTATGGCTTGCCAGAGGAAGTATTTCTCATTGGAGTTAAGACCGGAAACTTTCTAATGATTGGTCTTGGGGGCTAGTGAACTGTTGAAATAATCTTTAACCTAAATAGCTACGAATCCTCTAGTCTAAAATTATTGTTTCTATGTGATGATGACCAACCATTGTTTAAAGTTCTCTCTAATCTAAATGTTTTCCGGTCTGACTTGTATGTAGGCCACACAAGATTTGATGACATCATGGGTTCATGTGTGTCATGACTGATGATGTCATTGATTCTTGACTAGTGGTTTATTTATCTAACTAGTCATTCATAAAATACTTTACTATAAGGCTAACAGTTGTAGCTACTTAATAGTCTACCCTGTTACACCACCAGACACCAACTTCCTGCGGTATGTTGTATTTTGAAGGCGGAGCTTAAAATCCCGCGCTCGCGAAGAGCGAGATGCCTACGCAACGTGACCCATAAATGATAAATTGCGCTGGAGACAGGAAGTTGTGGAGAGACATGATCTCCTACGCTGCAAGGCATGGTACCGTACTTGGAAAAAAAAACTTCAATCATAATTGCTTTTTGTGTTATTTTTGGCATTTCTAAATCTAAACCCAGTACATACCTAACCCTTAACGAAACGGCTGACTCAATTGACCGCCGAATGGATAACTATCAGGGATAGATTTTTCGCACGTCATCTCTTTTACGTCTGCACACATAACTTTCAATGGGCAGAACATTATAAGGCAAAACAGGCTGAAGTATCTGGGAGTAACGTTTGATTGTGGGCTATCATTCAAGTATCATGTCGAACTGATCATACAGAAGTGAAGAAGCGAGGACTGGCAGCCTTAAAAACAATTGCTGCTGCGCGCTTGGAACAGAGACTATTTGTTATCCTGTGTCATCAGCTCGTTCCTATACCTTGTAGCGGTATGGCAGCTTGTGTACCCTGACAATCCCCAGAGCTATGCCAGTGGGAGTTTTACTCCTGGTAGGTTCAACCAAGCTGGACTGGTCTGCGTGGGTAGGGGTCAGACAAAAGCTGGTACCCTGGTCCTCCAGGTTGGGGGTTTTAGCACAGGGCCGACACCCCTGTCTATGTAAAAAATCGCACATGTTACGGAAATGGCAACAAATGAAAAAACTTTGATGCGGGACGGACATCCGGAGTCTCAGGCTCTTATGACTGACAGTGGTGAAAGCCGAAAGGAAGCCACTGGCATGAAAACGGATGCCCAGATCGCAAAACACGAAACCAAAATTGGTTTTTGGAATGTCAGAACTATGAATGAGGCAGGAAAGCTGAGACAGATCACAGCAGAGATGAGGAATTACAAACTACATATCCTGGGAATAAGCAAGAGCAGATGGACAGGGATGGGGAGAATAAAAACATCTAAAGGGGAAACAGTACTTTATTCTGGTAGAGAGGATGGTCAGCTCGACGAAGGTGTAGCCATTATCCTTAAGAAAGGAATGAAAAGGTCTTTACTGGAATGGAAACCCATTAACAACAGACTAATAAGAGCAAGACTGAGAGGGAGATTCACCAACATCACTATTATACAGTGCTATGCACCAACAAACGACAGCGATGAAGAGATCAAGGACGAGTTTTATCAACAGGTACAAAAGGAAATGGAAACTGTACCCAGGTACGATCTTATTTTGTAATGGGAGACCTAAATGCAAACGTTGGAACACACAATAATTATAACGAAAGAGTAATGGGGAAATGCGGCAGTGGAATAGTAAATGAGAATGGGGACAAATTAATAAGCTTCTGCAGTATTAACAACCTGGTCATTGGAGGAACACTTTTTCAACACAAAGAAGTGCACAAGTTAACATGGGAATCACCTAACGGACGAGACAAAAACCAGATAGATCACATAATGATCAATGGCAGATGGAGACATGCACTACAAGACGTGAAAGTAAGAAGAGGCGCAGATGTGGGAAGTGATCATCACCTAGTAGTAGCAAGACTGAAGGTGAAACTCAGAGCTGCTGGACCAGTTGCAGTCAAACAGAAAAGATATAACATCATGAAACCTAAGGACCCCCTCACCAGAAAAGCGTTAGTGGTCGACGTAAAGAGACGATATCTGATTACCAAAGCCAGGAAAGAACAGAGACCGACGATGTCGACCAGAAATTCAACACCATCTCAACAATATACAAAGAAAGCAGCAAGTCCTGCTTGGGATTCCAGGAAAGAAAGAGTCAAGACTGAATAACACAAGAAACGCTAAACACCATAGCTAAGAGAAAGGAAATGAAAAGAAAGAAAACAGAAGCTAAGTCTTCCAGGTTAAAGGCAATATATAGTGAACAGTACAGTCAGCTGGACAAGGAAGTAAAACGTCAAACCCGTGCTAACAAAAGGACATTTCTGGATGACCTTGCAAGACAGGCAGAAGAGGCAGCACTGAGAAATGAACAAAGCACAGTTTACAAAATAACTAAAGCGATCAGTGGAAAACGAGGTGCAAACAACATAACATTAGTAAGAGACAAGCAAGGAAATCTCATCACCACAGCATAGGGGCAGGAAACAAGATGGGCAGAGCGCTTCAGAGAAACACTGAATAAGGAATCACCAGAGACTCAGCTGAATGTTCCTGAGGCTGAAAGTGACTTAGACGTAAATGCAGACATTCCACGAAAAGAAGAAATCATCACAGCTATCAAAGGACTAAAAATGGAAAAGCGCCTGCTTACGACAATCTAAATGCTGAGCTATTCAAGATAGACCCTGAACTAGCAGCAGAACTATTAGAACCACTACTTGCACAAGTCTGGGAAACTGAGACAACACCAACAGAGTGGAGTAAAGGAATAATTGTCAAATTGCCCAAGAAGGGCGACCTTGCAGACTGCAACAACTGGAGAGGAATAACCCTCCTCTCAGTTCCCAGCAAAATACTAGGCAGGATAATCATCCAGAGAATTTCAAAAGCAGTTGACCATAAACTGAGGAAAGAACAAGCGGGCTTCAGAAAAAACAGAAGATGTGCAGATCATATATTTACCCTCAGGAACATTATAGAGCAGTGCTCAGAATGGCAGAGACAGCTGTACATTAACTTTGTTGATTTTGAAAAGGCTTTCGACAGCATACACAGGGACAGCTTATGGAAAATTCTGAGGGCTTATGGAATTCCCAGCCGCATTGTTTCCATTATAAAAAGCCTCTATTCTAACTTTACGCGCAGTGTCGGATCTTCTTCTTCTTCTTCCTCGTTCGTCCTGAAAAGGACGTTGGTTGCGTTGTGTCTGTTTACGCCGGAGCTGTGATATCTGAACCTTTCGGTCGACACATCCGACTTCTGCACGGCGTTTTTTGGGACTGGGTTTGCCTTCTTGTAACTTTCGAAGTGAAAACAGGAGTACGACATTATTTTTGACAGTCATAGATTGGGTGATGCGCCAGACAACAGAGGGCAGTCCAAGAGGAATTAGATGGACAACGTTTTCTACACTGGAAGACCTGGAATATGCAGATGACATTGCACTACTCGCACATTCACATCAACACATTCAAGACAAAACCGATAGACTGGATAAGTATGGCCAGCAGGTTGGCCTGAACATCAATTTGAAGAAGACAGAGGTCATGACACTAAATGTGGGCAATCCTGAGCCAATAACAGTAAGGAACCAGAAGTTAGAACAGACAGACACATTTACTTACCTAAGATGCACAGTAACACCTGACGGCGGAGCAAGCAAGGACATTAACAACAGAATAAATAAAGCGAGAACAGCCTTTGCTGTTCTCAACAACATTTGGAAGTCTTCCCAGTACAGTACAAACACCAAATTAAGACTGTATGAGAGCTGTGTAGTTTCTGTGCTTCTCTATAACGCGGAATGTTGGAGAGTAACAGAGAAGGAAATGTCGAAACTGTCCTCCTTCCACACAATCTGCCTAAGGAAAATTCTCCGAATCTATTGGCCAAACACCATCAGCAACCAAGAACTACTTATTCGGAGTAATCAGGAGGACATGCACACCATCATAGCTGGCAGACGCTGGAGTTGGGTTGGCCACGTCCTCAGAAGGGACCCTGATACCATCGCAAGAACAGCTATGCTATGGACCCCCGAGGGAAAGCGAAAGAGAGGCTGACCAAAAACAACTTGGCGGAGGACTGTGGAGGCTGAGATGCAAAGAATGAACCAGAGTTGGGGCACTGTACGAAGGATGGCCGCCGACCGAGCAAAGTGGAATCAATTTGTTGCTGCCCTACAAGACGCCACAAGGCGTGATGGCCACTGACTGCTTTGACGGTTGGTAGTTATGGATCAAAGAAGAAGAAGAAGTCATCAGCTCGTGATTTCAGTAATCGAGTACGAGCTAGGAATACTCACGCTGTCAGTGTCACAATGTGAACGACTGGAACGCATTCAAAATGAAGGAATGCGACTAGTTTTGGGCTGTACGCGTGATACCACATTGAGATACATGCTCTGATTGCTGTCGATTAGATCCAGATATGCGATGGCCCTGGGAAAAGCTTATATGAGAACGTAGCTGACATCAAAGGAGCGAGAACCAAGAGAGAAATGTCATGGATGGCACAGGCAGAGGCTACGAATGGTGAGGTGACCAGGGTTGAAAATGTATATGTGACGACAGGATTTAAGTAAGATAGTGAAAGCGACAGATTCCGTGAGAGAATCAAGGGCTGTTCTATTTAGAATGATATCTGCTGACACATCAAAGAACACTTTTCTCACAATCTGGATAGTTCACTCTTGTGAAACCGAAAAGGAATATTTAGTAGAAAGGTCATCTGTATATCTCTCTTGAGTTAGTTAACTAGAGACAGAGGATTGTTATTCTAGTCAGAGTTGTATCCCTTCCCTGACTGATTTAATTGTTATTCCATTTACAATTATTTTACGGCTCGAGCCCCCAGGTAAAAGATCAAAGAATTTATCTTATCAAACTTATTACCACATTGAAGACAACAACCATACATCTGACAAGTTACAAAATAAAGCAGACACGGTTGGTTTAGTTATTCAAATATAAAATAGAATTTTCAAATGGAAAAAAAAAATCAAATGGAATCCCACTATACAGAATGACAGTTACACTGGTATTATTGCACACTTAGTGTTACATTAGGCAAGTTTCATCAGTTGGTTTCAAAGTTTGTGAAGTTGTACGTTTCGCTTCTCAATAGATGTTGTTTGTTCCTTAACTTTTGGGAGATTTTGTTGGTCTTCTGGGTTTGATGTTGGCGGTTTTTGACTCAATGGGTTGCCTTGGCTGTGGTCTGTTCTATCACTGCAGTATCGTAATTCAGCACATTTGGTTGATACTGCATAAGGACTTTCAGTCTTCACCATTAGGGCATTTCTTGCTATTATTATTCAGAAGGAACCGTCAACGTGTTGATGATGGCAGTTGATTGAGCGATTGGGTGTCATCCCAGATACCCATCTTTCCTACCCTTCTCACCCTTGTTGACAACTTGGCAGTTGTGAGAGACAGAATTTTGTTTGTTTGTTTGTCTTTAAGGGGACACACACAAACATTAACACAATTTTACATTGTGTTATTTACTCTATTTTAACTGAGTGCAGTGGGGAGATGATACCATATTTTGCTACTGAAAATAAAAATTATTATCTTGAAAAAACTGTACGATATATCCTAATTATAACCCATCAAAGGGTTGAACGGTGTATTGTTTTTTCTATTAAAAAAATAAATAAATTATGGAACCATAGTACATGACTCTGCAGCACATAGTCACAAGATCAAATTAGATAGAATTCAGCACCAAGCATTATGTACAATTGCTGGTGCAGTCAGATCAACATCGCAGTTTGCTCTGGTGATGTTTGTGGTACTGCATCTGCACGACTTTATTGTCTGAAAACACACTTAAGAATACATACAGGAAAGAAGCCTTACCAGTGTGATGTTTGTGGTGCTGGACTTAAACTATCTGTTACTCTGAAAGGACACAAGAATAAGCATACATAAGATATGCTTTAATTGTGTAATGCAGTGGTTCCCAAAATGGGCGGTACCGCCCCATGGGGGCTTTGGAAGGGTCCAAGGGGGCGATACGGAAAAAATGGGCCAGAGGGGGGCGTTCAGTAGTAAACAGTGGGCGTTTAGTAGTGGGGGGGGGGGGGGGTTCAGGATTTGACAAGCTAAATTCAGTACGTGCGGGGGAGAAAGGAATTGTGGATTTGAGAGACAGCATCAGTGAAGCGGGGACGATGTGGATGGTTGTATTACTAGGATCATTAAGCAGGGCATAGTTTCGTCTATGCGTGTCGTTCTGAGCTCAGGTAACCATCGCTGACCATAAACGGTAATCGGGAACTGCTAGGAAAAGAGGTTAACCAAACACCTATTGTCCATTCGTTCACTCCTGAAGGAAGAGAAATGACCCGTGCCGATGGCATGGACGAAATTAGATACATGCTGGTGATTCAGAAAGTACCAACTTTGCTTTGTTGCGGAATTTATTGTCTCAGTATTTGCGGGGGCTAGTGGTAACTGAATATTCGCAGATTGGTAATAAATAAGAGAAAAAGTTCAAGGGAGCAAGTTTTAACTTTACTTGGCAGTAGAAATCAGTCTTTGAACCTCTGAACCGGTTTTCCTACCTTACATTCAGACTTTCATAAATCGACTGGCGCGATGTACGTTTCCCGTCTATTTCAACTTTGCGCTGGCTATGAGCAAAACCAACAAACTTTCTCAGCTTTTCTTGTGAACAGTGGTTTCAAATAAGCGTGTACCGGATATCAAACAATTTCATCCTGTCGATAAAGTAAGTTTTCTTTACTTACATTTTTTGTTTATTTGCACAGAGCTAGCATCAGTTTTACTAACATTAATTATTAATTTAGCAGATACATTTTGATACAGATTTGCGGTATATTGAATATTGCTGTTCAATCCATTATATTACATCCTTTTAATTTGTTACCGGGATCTCCACACTTTGCAGTTAGGATACTGTGGTGGATTTGATGTTATGAATTTGTTGTTAGGTATTAATATGTTAATAAATGAGATTAGCTATGAAGGTCCCTGAATTTACCCAATAGTATTGTGAACCTCTACACCTCACGGTAGAAGGGGAACGACTAAGTAAGTAAGTAAGTAAGTATTGTGAACTTTTCAGGGTACCTTTCAGCTACCACCTTTTTTTATCTCAATCAAACTGTATTTATATTATTATTATTAAAGGAAGACAGCCGATAGGATAGTCTGGCGCTCTCTCTTCCAAACCTCTACACCTCACGGTAGAAGAGGAACGACTAAGTAAGTAAGTATTATTAAATGACTTCGTGTTGTGTCTAGGGTTATGAATGTAGAGTGTAATGTACAAAAATCAACAAACATAGAAACAAATAGTTTATTATTCACAACAGCACACAGTACTACCACAATAACATACAAACGACACTCTAAAAGGCTATCTTATTTCAGACTGTGGTTGAATTTTGGGTAAATATAATTTTTACAGTTTTATTATCCTGATTCAAATTTATTTGTAATCAGGACTGACAATTTAAAAGTGAAATCAAAATAATCATTTATATCAGTCAAATAGCACAATAGATCCTCTGTTCATGCATAAAATATTTTTCTAATATACGTCTGTAGTGTTCTCCTACTTTAAGGTAATACTTGTCGTACCACTAGTTTGTTGTTTTGAATCATGTCCTTTTAGAATTGTTTGTTTCTATTTTGTCACTTGTGGAACTATTAAATATTTGTCCCAGTTTTATTCACTGTCATTAGATAGTTCTTTTAAAGTTCTGTAGTTTGAGCTTTCAGGTGTCGAACGAGAACTTAACTGGGCAGTAGAATGTATGTTGAACCTTTCCTCTGCTCGCTTGACAATCTGTTCCCTGTTTGATAGGCAATGGCCACTAGCATGGGCTCGCAGTAAACAGGCAGAGTCCTGAATCATTCAGTTTTCAAGCGTTTGGTACCACATTAACGTCAGTACCCAGGACCTCTGAAATGTGAAGGTATGCATCCTTCGTAATATCTAGCATACACTAATAGTCCACAGTTAAGGACATGTACATTACAAACAAACAAAAGGATCATATCCTTATACAAACCTATGCCACCATTTTCTTTTGATGTGACAATGTACACCAGTATTCCTTTCCCTAATAGTTACAACGCCACTGCAATTCCAGCTGTAATCTCTTCCATATAAGAGGATAGGTGTTATTCTCCTTTATGACAATCATACATATTCTTGTATTTTTACACCTCTCTGACAGTCTATCACATGGTGGATCAATCTTTAGGCTTTGCCTCATGTTCGCTATAGACCCACTCATGTCCAGACATATATTATTATTCACATTCAATTTTTATATAAAATACATGTTAATAAATGTTAATCTTACCACAATTTTCAATGAAATATACACAGAGACGATGACTGACACAGTTTCGATCTGTTTTATTGCCCAGGCTGCTTAGAACTTGTATTTTAAAGAACAGCCTGTTCTCATCTATCACTGTTGAAAATTTTCTGGAAATGGCGTCCCCCTAACGCTTATTCTGACAATATCGATTCAGTTAGCCAATCTCTATTAATTTTACAGTGTAAACAGTCTTTTCAAAAAATATCATTCAAACTTTTCCTACGTTACTAGGTTATTTATGTTTATTCAAAGGTCAGCTAATAATATTTCGTCTCACTTCAAATGTCACCCAATCAGATTCACTGTACCATCCTAGCCTATCTGTCACCTACTTTTTTCCCCAAAAATATGCGATCCAATCTAAGCAGATATGACTTGACCTGACAGTATCTCTGATCTCTATGTATTGTTTTATCAATAGTTAATTAGTTAAGGGACTATTTATATAACTAATAACATATTCGTGGTCAGCAAGTCTTCAGGTACACGAATCTACGATTTTTAAGGGGCTATGTGGTTTGGTTCAAAATTCTATCCTTTTTTCTATGTTGGTTGTTTATTTTTAAACTACCTCCTGTTCACTTCTTTTCTCATGTACTTACGAGATAATTACGAGAGCTTAGGTCATTCATAATAAGAGCTTAACATGTTTCCATGACGTAGTGTCCACAATTCTAACTTTTTCATTGTATTTGGGGAAACCCTTAAGGCAAGGCTTGCTGCTGTGCTAGAGTTGGCTTTTAGTTTATAATCAATGCGAAACGAATTAGCATTTCATCTATCCTTGCCCCTCCTCATTCCACAATGCATTTTAGGCAAATATTTTCTTAGAACTAGAAAAAGTGGTTGTTTATGTCAAGGACGAATTTGAAAAATTGGGTACCGTTTTGTTCGGCTATTCGCTAGCAAATAATAATCTGAAGGCGTGGGCGATACCAACCGTTCTAGCAGAAAATTCTTTTGTACTTTCTTATCTTTGCCTTTATGCCCTATATTGTTATATACTAATTTAGATATTGTATTTAGAAGTCACTACACATCTCCCCCCTTTAGAACAGACGATCATATGTCAGTTCCTACTTCTAAATACACATAGATAAATTTACTATCTATGCCTGGTGACTACTCTGATGTTCGTCGTAAGGATGTCTGCTTAAAAAATCAGCTCCCACATTAGTTTTTCCGGGAATGTACTCTATGGTAAACTGGAATGGCTGTAGAAGCAAAGACCAGCGTAAAAAACTAGCATTTTCATGCCTTGCTTGTGACAGACACACGAGGGGTTTATGATCTGTCTGGATCTTAAATGATTTTCCATAAAGATAAATCTGGAACTTTTTTATAGCCCATATGACTGCCAGACATTCTTTTTCACTTGTTGAATATTTTTGTTCAGCTGTGTTCAACTTACGGCTAGCATAAGCTACTGGGGTTAATTCCCCATCAAGTGAATTTGACCGTTGTAATAGAGTTGCACCCAAACCGATATTATTAGCATCCGTTCTTAGAATGAATTCTTGACTTAAGTCAGGTAATTTCAAAATAGGCCTGCTTGTGAGCTTTTCTTTCAATTCTTGGTATGCTAATTCACATTGCGCTGTCCAAATAATTCTATCAGGATTTCCTTTGCGCGTTAAATCAGTCAATGGAGCACATATGGAGTTAAAGTTTTTAATATACTTTTGGTAAAAACCACATAATGAGACAAAAGATCGCACATCTTTTTTTGTTTGTGGTCTTGGTGCTTATTTTAACTTCTCCAGGTTCTTTGGGTCAGCGGTCATGTTTCCCTGATGTACTGTGTGGCCCAAGAATTCCAGCTCTTTACATCCAACACAGCATTTCGTCGGTCTAGCTGTCAAATTGGTCTCTCTCAGTCGATCAAACAACATATTCAGAGATTTAATGTGTTCCTCAAATGTTTCTGTTGCTATGAGAATATCATCCATGAAGTTAGTGATGCATGGATTCTTCAGGGGATCCAGTAACTTTCTCATCATCCTCGAAAACACACTCGGTGCATTTTTCAGCCCGAATGGCAACATATTAAATTCATAATGTCCTTCCGATGTGCTAAAGGCTAAATAAGGTTTGACTTCCGGCTTTACTGGAATCTGATAGTAGCCTTTGCTCAGATCCACTTTAGAGAAATATTTAGCCTTATTCAGCCTGGCAAACAGCTGGTTTGTATCAGGTAATGGATCCACCTGACCTTCTGTGACAGCATTCAGTTTCCTGTAATCTATACACAGCCGGTGTTCTCCAGAGGGTTTTCTTAACAGAACCACACTGGAACTGTAGGGAGATTCACTGTGCGAGATAATCCCTTCTCTCAACAGATAATCTATCTCCTCCCTTAAAGCTTTTTCCTTAGCGAACGGAATCGAATAGGCTCTCATACAGATTGGTGTTGGGTCTATGAGTTTCATATCATACTCCAATAAATGTGTATGCCCCGGACGGTCCGTTAACACATCTGTATGATTATTCAGAACCTGTTGAACCCTCTCCCTCTGATTTTCCGTTAAGTGTGTGCTGATTTTTACCTGTGCAGCGGTTTCACAGGGATGTAAAGGATATTCATGAGAAGTGAGTGGTTCCTTTTTCATCTCCATTGCAACAGACAAGGTCAGTAGGTGTGTCTCTTCCTGGTTTTCTCTGTCCAGATATTTCTTCAGGAAATTCACATGATAGATTTTCTCTTTCCCTTTCTTATCTATCTTATAATTTGTTCTAGACACCTTCTCTAGAACTGTATATGGACCTTGCCATCCAATTTGCAATTTATTCTGACTGCCGGGCAGTAGAAGGAGCACCTTCTCTCCCACAGCTAATTCTCGATCCTTCGCTTTCTTATTGTAATAGGCAGCATGCTTTTTCCTTGCTTGTCTCAAATTTTCATTGGCAAGTTTCCAGCCAGTTTTAAGACGAGTGGTCAGCTCGTTCACATATTAATATGATGAGGTAATATTTTCTTCTGCCTTTTCATCGGTCCAGGTCCTTAACAAGTTACATATGGACTTTTAATTTTTCTGACATAGTTTTCATAATATTGAAAGCCTTGTTTTGAGGACATTCTTCCTCTTGTCATCATATAATAATCTTCCACTACCAATTTTTCTCTTGGGGTTTTCGCCCCACTTTAAATTCCTTGTGAGAGATCTTCTCTCTCTTTTATCTTCCTCCAGTTTACATAAGTCCGACTGAGGGATTTTCGCCTTATTCTGGGGTAAGACATCTCTTTGTACTCGCTGCATAGTGGCCATGGTAAAACATTTGAGTGAAGACTGTCTGTGAAAAGGGGGTTCCCATTCCACTTTATCCACTTTATTATAATCATTTTTCTTTCCAGGCCTAAGTTTGCCCCGTGGCGTGTCTAGGTCCTGATTCATTTTCCCACGTGTGGGTGTTCCCTCTTTATTTTCTGGCCCAGGTTTTCCATAATGCTTCTCTCGCATTTGGTTATTATTTTTCCACCCTGTGGAATTTTTCTTATTGCACTGGTCGCAGGCCTCGACAAATTTTCTTATGTCTTCAACCACTCCTGGCCAGTAATAAGACATAGATGTCCTTGAACAGGTGCGACCCATCCTCAGGTGTCCACCGTCTTGAACATGTGTTTGTCTCATAACTCGTTCCCTATATTTCGAGGGCACTACCAACTGTGCACACTCATATGATCCTGCTTTATCCGTCCTGTAAAGCAGTCCATCATCCAAATAGAATTCTCCTTTTCTAGGAGGGGTATGGAGTTTTTGGAGTTTGTCAAAACACGGCTTCAGTGACCTATCTTCAACCTGTGCCTTTCTCCACTGTTTACGAGGCATTGTTTTTGGTGGTTCCTCCTCTTTTTTAGGAGTCGACCTGACCTGAAGCGTGGCCATATACACAGGTCTCCTTCCACAATTTTCAGTGTTATGGTTGTCCATCCGACAATTTTTACAATACTTCTTTCCTTGGTTAAAAGGTTTTCTTTCATCATTTTTCCTTTCATTGAATTATGAGGTTTTATGTTTATAGTCATTGCGTGGCCTATCGAAATATTGCTTACCTTTGTTCTGGTCTCTATGGTCAAACTTATTAAAGTTTTGAGGTGCCTTAAAATTGTCTACCTGTTTCTTTTTATTACCAACTACCTCTGCCTGGGCTGCCTGATACCTCTCAGCGACATTGAGTAACTCACCCAGCCTCTCTGCACCTTGTTCCATGAGAAACCTTCTCAGGTCTGGAGCCATGGACTCTCTTAGATGCTCAATAAGGATCATCTCCTTAAGATCTTTGGTTTTCCCCAGAGCAGTCCATTTCTCCAAGTAGGTCTCTAACCGTGCAGAGAACTGGTGATAAGTCTCACCCGACAGTAGTTTGGCATTCCTAAATTTTTTTCTATAAAATTCTCCGTTCTTTTCGTATCTTAATAAAAGAGCCTGCTTTAGCATGTCATAATTGTCTTGGTCATCTCTGCTCATCTTGGCAAAAACTTCATAAGCCGTTCCTCTAAACCCTTGTGATAACTTGAGGCTCCACCTCTCTCTAACCCATATGTAGTAGCTAAAAGTTCAAATCTACTTAAGTACCCTTCGATGTCATCTTCTTTCTCAACAAAATGATCTACATGAAAACCCATAGCTGAGGTTGAGGCTCCCTGACTGGCAGTGGCATCTGAGGCAAAGGGGCTGGCACCATTTTCAGGAGCATGGCCTTGAATCTCCAACTCCCTTAATCGTAACTCATGCTCCCTCTGTAATCTCCTCTCCTCCTTTTCTGCTTCCCTCTCTGCAGCTTGTCTCTTCTCTTCCCTTTCTGCAGCCAATCTCTTTTCTTCTGCTTCCAATGCCCTAGCCTCCTTGTCAGCCTCAATCTGCAACCTCTTAATTTCTTTGTCAGCCTCAATTTGTAACCTCTTCTCTTCAGCTATCTTCCTATCCTCCCTTTCAATATACTTGTCGCATTCTGAAGTTACATATTGGATCAAAGCTTGACCCTCCATGTTCATTTCTTTCGCAGTCTGCACAGCCGCAGATCGAAACTTTGCCAGATCAGCCATTTGTACTATACAACCTTTAAAATTTCCAACTCTACAAATCTCTAATTATGGCTAAAAATTTCTAATGATAACCAAGAACAACCACAGGCACTGATAGCTCAACTACTATTCAATTTCTCCAAAAGGAGTGCTTTTAGTTTTATACTATCTGAGATTCCTAATATACTTGATAATATTTTAAGAATTTAAAATCCCAGAATCAAACTACCCAATATAGCTAGTGTTATAAGAAATTCAATCCCCAGGATCGAGACCCCAATAATGTGGTGGATTTGATGTTATGAATTTGTTGTTAGTGTCGTGGTTGAGTAACGTGTAGAGTATTTGTCGAGTTGGACAATAGTAGTGAAATCGACAAGGGATAGTGGACTGACAGAGTTATAGATTACACACACAGAAAGGTGTAAATAGGAGATGGACTTGAAACAACCTGGAAGAAGATTTATCAAAGTGATCTCTCTCTCCAAGCCTCAACTCACTGTTACTGTCTAAGCACCTCCTGCTCTCACTCTTTTCTCTTATCAAACATAGAGATTATAGTAAAGAGCTAAAACAAGTTTAATTATGGATGAAAAGGATCGGGAACAGCGCATTAATAAATGTGTAAACTTTATTAAAGAAGAAAAGCATGGAATTAATGCATATCATCATACACAGCATAAATTACATCAATCATCAAATAATCATCAATAGTCATCAATAACCATCAATAACGTAAATACACACCCACAAACGCACACACCACCAACACTCATAAAACCTGTAGAACGCGGAGAGATAAATAAATCGAGTGTCAGTCCGTCCGCTTTCGGGACCAGATGAAATAGCTCCAGTAAGTGGTTTTTTCGTACATATCCTCCATGGGTGATGGAATTAACCTGAATAAAATCACTGTATAGACGCTATCATTGGTGACTCCTCCCTACTGGCGCGAGGTGGGCTGGAAGACTCTCTTTACCTCCGTTTTTTCACATGAATAAACTGCGTGTCAGCCTGTCCGCTTTCGTGGGACCAGAAGTAAGCTACAGAAAGTGTCTTTTACGTAAAAATATACTCCATTGGTGATGGACTTGACCTGTAAAAACTTTCTTGTTGGTGCTGACTTGGGTTACCCCTAATTGCGCGAGTTAGGCTGGAAGACGCTGTTTATCTTTGCTGGCCGCTCCTAAGTGCGAAGTTTTAAGTATCCAGAAAATTCACCCAAGACGAGGTTACTTGAGGACAAACGGTCCCCTGCGCTCTCATCCGGCGCTTGACTATGCTTGGCATTAAATCCGGTTTGGGCTGGTTTGACTGTGGTTTGACTGACTGCCCCGTTTAGGCACACAAAGGCGGGTGATATGGAATTCTGCTATAGGCATGCTGGGCGGTTTTGATATTCTGGAAGCGGCAATGCTCTGACTGGTAATCCAATAGGCGAGTAGAGAACTACTACTGCATTTGATGATTTCCAGATTTAGATTTGGCTCGTTGCACTGCGTGAGCGTAACTTGGCGTTGACAAAAGGGTTTAGGTTCGGGAACGGGGTTTGACTACTCGTGGTGCTAGCGGTATTCAGAAACCCTCTAGGTCGAAGAGGACATGTCGTTCTTCGCCTGACTGGAGTCTGCTCTAGCGATTCGGTCTCCCTGAAACTGAGACCCAAAAAAGACACCCTTTACCTCAAGCAACAACAAAATCAATCTAATGTTTTATAACCTAGTCATGCTCCATTCCTTCCATTCTATCAATTATAGCATGTGTCCGCATAGGCTTAATATCTTTTGTACACCCATGTAACTGTCAGTAAATGTTCTGACAGCAAAATCTCCTCCTCTTCTCCCAACTAAACATACAGGAAACCTAACCTTGTAGTTACAGTTAAATGAATATGCTTATTCATCTTACAACATTAAATGAATTTACATAAACAGATTACAGCATGTGACATTACACAAATAAATCGTATGTCCCCTTGGGGAAATATATTAATATTCCACAAAATGAGTACAAAGAAAATACAATGTTCTTGCTATAATAATACAGTTGTGGCTGAATCATAAGATATAATTATATCTATGCCTGGTGACTGCTTTCAGTGAAAGTTATAGACTAGTGCCTAGCCACATACGTAAGCATAAAATGATCCTCCCTTGCCACTAGAAATATCTATCAAAAAGGAATAAGTGACTATCTCCTATAATCCAGAATTATTACCTGCATCTCACTATTCAGTTTTTAAGTGAACAATCCACACCTGACATTATCTTACAAAAATGGCAGTTAATTTAGCCTATTCTTAACCCATGATAAGCATCTGTGGACTGATTCTACGCCTAGTATCTGTTATTGTAAGTTTAACATTTAACCCATGATAAACCGTAACAGTTTAAGCACCACTTAACTAAGGCCGTAGACAGCGCTACATTATCACTGAACTAAATTACTAGGAGAAGTCCTCAAAAATGAAGTAAGTCACTTCCCTAACAGATATATGTAAAAGCTAACATGAATATATCATATTATAATAAGATATGTCAACTCACCCCGAAAAATGACTAGAACATAGGCAAACACATTCTGGTACTGCCGTGCTATCTCTGCCTAAGTCTCATATGGTCATCTACGTTCCAGGAATAATCACGAGTGTGTTGGCTTATTAAACCCGTCTACTCTTATAGATTACAAAGGACGCTCCCCCCGGACACCTGGCCTGCATATTTCTACAGATGTTCGGCGAAAGACGTAATCCGGAGAGTAAGACAAAAGTTTCTCTAGAGACTGCATCAAAGACAACAACCGCGAGAAGATTCCCCCCGATAGACATAATATTATGATCACTAATGCGTTCTAAAGGGGCAAAAACCCACAAAGGACTAACAGCGGGTTTTATCTCCCCCTGAAACAGATCAAACTCGTTACCCAGGCCTCAAAGGGTACCAGCCGCTCGTGATCAAAGACCGGTGCGTTGATGTAATGTTACGCTACGCTGACCGTAGAAGTTAAAACTAAAAGCCAGCCAAAGGTAAACAAACGCGGGTGGGGTTTGAACAGGTGAAAAAATGAAAGAAAAGAAGAATACAAATGTCTAGGAAAACAGAACATTAAAAGAGTTAATAACATATGGAACGAAATGGTAAAATAAATTATCGGTCACGTGACAGTTAGGTATTAATATGTTAATAAATGAGATTAGCTATGAAGGTCCCTGAATTTACCCAATAGTGTTGTGAACTTTTCAGGGTACCTTTCAGCTACCACCTTTTTTATCTCAATCAAACTGTATTTATATTATTATTATTAAATGACTTCGTGTTGTGTCTAGGGTTATGAATGTAGAGTGTAATGTACAAAAATCAACAAACATACAAACAAATAGTTTATTATTCACAACAGCACACAGTACTACCACAATAGCATACAAACGACACTCTAAAAGGCTATCTTATTTAAGACTGTGGTTGAATTTTGGGTAAATATAATTTTTACAGTTTTATTATCCTGATTCAAGTTTATTTGTAATCAGGACTGACAATTTAAAAGTGAAATCAAAATAATCATTTATATCAGTCAAATAGCACAATAGATCCTCTGTTCATGCATAAAATATTTTTCTGATATACGTCTGTAGTGTTCTCCTACTTTAAGGTAATACTGGTCGTACCACTAGTTTGTTGTTTTGAATCATGTCCTTTTAGAAATGTTTGTTTCTATTTTGTCACTTGTGGAACTATTAAATATTTGTCCCAGTTTTATTCACTGTCATTAGATAGTTCTTTTAAAGTTCTGTAGTTTGAGCTTTCAGGTGTCGAACGAGAACTTAACTGGTCAGTAGAATGTATGTTGAACCTTTCCTCTGCTCGCTTGACAATCTGTTCCCTGTTTGATAGGCAATGGCCACTAACATGGGCTCGCAGTAAACAGGCAGAGTCCTGAATCATTCAGTTTTCAAGCGTTTGGTACCACATTAACGTCAGTACCCAGGACCTCTGAAATGTGAAGGTATGCATCCTTCGTAATATCTAGCATACACTAATAGTCCACAGTTAAGGACATGTACATTACAAACAAACAAAAGGATCATATCCTTATACAAACCTATGCCACCATTTTCTTTTGATGTGACAATGTACACCAGTATTCCTTTCCTTAATAGTTACAACGCCACTGCAATTCCAGCTGTAATCTCTTCCATATAATAGGATAGGTGTTATGCTCCTTTATGACAATCATACATATTCTTGTATTTTTACACCTCTCTGACAGTCTATCACATGGTGGATCAATCTTTAGGCTTTGCCTCATGTTCGCTATAGACCCACTCATGTCCAGACATATATTATTATTCACATTCAATTTTTATATAAAATACATGTTAATAAATGTTAATCTTACCACAATTTTCAATGAAATATACACAGAGACGATGACTGACACAGGTTCGATCTGTTTTATTGCCCAGGCTGCTTAGAACTTGTATTTTAAAGAACAGCCTGTTCTCATCTATCACTGTTGAAAATTTTCTGGAAATGGCGTCCCCCTAACGCTTATTCTGACAATATCGATTCAGTTAGCCAATCTCTATTAATTTTACAGTGTAAACAGTCTTTTCAAAAAATATCATTCAAACTTTTCCTACGTTACTAGGTTATTTATGTTTATTCAAAGGTCAGCCAATAATATTTCGTCTCACTTCAAATGTCACCCAATCAGATTCACTGTACCATCCTAGCCTATCTGTCACTTACTTTTTTCCCAAAATATATGCGATCCAATCTAAGCAGATATGACTTGACCTGACAGTATCTCTGATCTCTATGTATTGTTTTATCAATAGTTAATTAGTTAAGGGACTATTTATATAACTAATAACATATTCTTGGTCAGCAAGTCTTCAGGTACACGAATCTACGATTTTTAAGGGGCTATGTGGTTTGGTTCAAAATTCTATCTTTTTTTCTATGTTGGTTGTTTATTTTTAAACTACCTCCTGTTCACTTCTTTTCTCATGTACTTACGAGATAATTACGAGAGCTTAGGTCATTCATAATAAGAGCTTAACATGTTTCCATGACGTAGTGTCCACAATTCTAACTTTTTCATTGTATTTGGGGAAACCCCTAAGGCAAGGCTTGCTGCTGTGCTAGAGTTGGCTTTTAGTTTATAATCAATGCGAAACGAATTAGCATTTCATCTATCCTTGCCCCTCCTCGTTCCACAATGCATTTTAGGCAAATATTTTCTTAGAACTAGAAAAAGTGGTTGTTTATGTCAAGGACGAATTTGAAAAATTGGGTACCGTTTTGTTCGGCTATTCGCTAGCAAATAATAATCTGAAGGCGTAGGCGATACCAACCGTTCTAGCAGAAAATTCTTTTGTTCTTTCTTATTTTTGCCTTTATGCCCTATATTGTTATATACTAATTTAGATATTGTATTTAGAAGTCACTACAGATACTGTCTCCCAATTTTTAAATCTGAAGACCAATCAATATAGTGCGTTATTTTATATTTTATTCATATTAAATAACTATTATCATACTTTATGAAATGATTATTGGGTTACTTCAGTGTTGGTGTGGCTGTTGCTAATTGTGGTTTTTTTCTGATTGTTGTATTTTTCTTATTTATTTATGGCTGTGGTTAAGAAACTTTATAAAATAGAAGAGTAAACTGGTAAGAACATCTGTGTCAACATTTTTGTAAAGCCACTTTTAAATCAGTTTTTGTTGTTTACTCGACGAACATTTTTCTATCTGCAAAATTGTAAAATCAATTCTTTGTTCCAGAATTCAGAACAAATATGGCAAAAGCAGAACAAACCAAAACGAAGTGCCGACAATACAGCGTGGAATATCTGAAATATGGATTTACTCCAGCACTAAATAACCAACAACTGCCAATGTGTCTATTATGTGAGAGGGCCTTTTCAAATGAGGCGATGAAACCTTCCAGACTACTTGAACATTTGAAAAAAATTCACCCAGATAAAATAGATAAAAGTTTGACATATTTTCAGTCACTTCGTGAAAACTTTCAGAAACGTAAAACTGTCTATGACATGTTTGTCAACACTTCCAACAAAGCAGTGATGGTTTGCGAGCTTCATACAAAATTTCATTGCTGACAGCTAAATCTGGAAAGTCGCACACATTCGCAGACAATTTGATTTTACCAGCTATAAGGGAGTTTGTGAGTACAGTTATGCATAAATCACCTGAACAAATAATTAAAGCAATTCCGCTCAGCAATACCTCTGTTCAAAGAAGAATAGATGAAATGACTGAGAATGTTGAAAATACATTGTGCAACATACTTAGGACAACAGAATGTGCATTGCAGTTGGATGAGTCAACTTTGCCGGGCAACGAATCTTTGCTACTTGCCTATGTTTGCTTCGTAAAAGATTAAAGCTTGGTTCAAGAGTTGTTATTTGCTAAGCCACTAGTAACGGATACAAAAGGAGAGTCAATATTTCGTGTAGTAGAGAAATTTTTCAAAGAGAAGAGCATTCCGCTTACTAACATTCTTGCTTATGCAACAGATGGGGCACCATCAATGATAGGTTGTTACCGCAGGTTTATCGCTTTCTTAAAAGAAGCTGTACCTGGTATATTTACAATACACTGTGTTATTCAAAGACAACATCTTGTCGCAAAAAATCTAAGTGATCGGCTTCACAAATCGTTAAATACTGGTATCACAGCGATTAACAAAATTAGGTCCCATGCTCTCAATTCTCGACTATTTCGAGAGCTTTGTACTGAGAATGATGAACAGTTTGAACGTTTGCTAATGCACACAGAAGTCAGGTGGCTCTCAAAAGGAAATTGTCTGAGACGCTTTTATGCTCTTTTTGAAACTGTGTTAGAATTCTTCAAAGACTTGCATGCTTCACTCAGTACAGAACTAATGAATATCAGGCATGACATTGCATATTTGTCAGATTTATTCACAAAGTTTAACTAAATAAATCTACAACTGCAAGGAAATGATATTAATCTTCTAAAAGTCAAATCTGTCGTCTCCACGTTTCTGGCCATATTAACGCTATTCAAACGTAATATTGGCCGTCATGAGTTAATTCAATTTCCCAGCCTCTTAGAGTTGGAAGAGAAAGACAAAATACCAGAGGATAATCTTCAAGTATATTGTGCACACCTAGATATGCTGCATAAAGACATGTCTCAGAGGTTTCAGGATCTTCTTTTAATCACGATTCCAGACTGGATAATAAATCCTTTCCTGGACACATGCAGTGAGGAACTAGGAAGGGTGGAAGAGGAAGTGATATCGCTACAAAATGACGTTGAGCTTAAGCCAATGTTCAAGAAATCATATCAAGACTTTTTTTTTGGAGACAGAAAGAAATCTCTGAACCTTACCCTGCAGTGTGGGGAAAGGTTAAGATGTTCTGTATTGCCTTTCCAACATCGTATTGGTTTCAGCGCGGTTGTCTAACTTCTTTCAAAGCAGAGAAACAGACTGCAGATTACTGAACGTGGGGATCTGAGACTCCTTCTAAGTAACTTTCAGCCTGATGTTGAGAAGCTGACATCACTACACCAGGCACATCCATCTCACTGAAGTTAAAAATGAAGTAAGTTTATTACTAATTTACTTTCGCATACTGCTGTTTGTTTTACTGCATTAAGTAATTAAGTTTTTCTTTTTAAATTAAGGTAGAAGTATACCCAGAAAAGCTTAAAAAAAATAAAAATCCAACAATTTTCATTTTCATGCTTTAAATCATCGTCAACATGTTCTTGAACTAAAAATAATTCATAGAAGCTTAGAGATACTCTGGTTTGATAGGAATCAGTGTTTTTCTACACACGCCCCCTTGAGTGATTTGCATAGCAACCAATGTTTATAGTTGGTTACCATGTGAATAATGACCCAACAAGAAGGTGCGTAATTGTAAAACTGCGAAATTATAATTATACATAGGCAACAGGAAAAAGATATTTATAACTTTTCCACGGGGAATCACTCAATGATTTCTTGTGAATTTTTCAAAAGTGTGTGTCTAGAAAGCTTTGATCGTAAATTTCAACATTTGTTACATGCATAGTGCATTTTCACCAACATCAACTCTATTTATTGCTAGTTTTATACTGATTCTGTATAATAGTAGTTAGCAGAGCTTCTTTTGTTCACAATGAGAAATAAGACAAAGACTGGGAGGCGTGTACATTAACAAACCGTTGCCTGAAAATGAGACACCTATTGTCGATAGTGACGCTATAAAACCTCTGTGCTCCTCAGCAAAGACAATAAAGGTCATAAAGGTCCAAGAAAGTGAAGGACAAGCTAAAAATGACAACAAAGGAAATGGGTTTATTCTTATGGATGTAAAACTACTGTTTGGGTTTTTATGCGCTAACTTTAGATGTGACAAATGTTATCAGTACTCACTGACCTGTGAGATCGTCGAAGAGACTCGGAATGGCTTTTGTCATGAAATCAGTATCAAGCGCACAAACAGTGGCGAATGGACTGCCAATTTCAATACTTCTGATGTTTCATCTTCAGCTACTCACAAACAAAGAAGTAAATGTGCGAATGGTGGCATTTGTGCGTTCTATTGGGAAAGGCCACAGTGCATTGCAGAATTTTTCGATATACATGAACACAAGTCAACGCATGGCAAAGAAAGCATACAGGAGAACGCTGCACAGGATCTATTCAGCAAGTAAGGACATTGCAATGGAAAGACCCTGAGAGCACTGAAAATGGGATTCATAGACACTGCAGCTGCAGTAGAAGGAGACCTTTATTCAACAGGAGCTCATTAAACTTCATTTTGTGAGTTCTTTTTCTGTTTTTCTTTGTTTTCTCGGAATTGTCTTTTTAGCATAATTGGTGATCTTTGAAACAAGATATCTCTGGATCTGTACATTCAATTGACATGAAAATTAACACAGTTGGTTATCATATAATCTTACAGATTATGATCTAAAATGGATACAATTGAATTCAAAATTTTAGTTTTATGACCATCATGCATATATAATGAGGCACAAATATCAAACATTCAAGAAATATAAATTTTGAAAATTCATTACAAATCAACCTTTCGGTCAATATCTGTTATTTTAGGTCAAAACCTCAAGCTATATATACTTATTCAATTTGCCACGTTTCAGTTAGATCCTTGTAAAAATAACATAGTTATGATGTTTTAAAAAAGGTGTATAATTTATTCACTACGGCGGCCATATTGGATAGCTAATTTGCATAATTAATGAGGTCATTATGTGGACAAAAATGTTAAGTCCATACTAACACTATACCCATGGTTGTTTGATTCTGAAAGGAAAATTTGAGTTTTTTACCCTACAAGGTAGTCTACTACCTTAAGTTAATAAATAAGCGTATCTTTAGCTTTATATTAGAATGTGATAAACTGAGCAATTAGTTGTTACTGTATTAACAGTTGCTCTTATTTTACACTCTTTAAATTTTTGTATGTACCGGTACTGTGGGGAAATGCAGGGGGGACGCTGGGGACATGCCCTGGGAGCCAAGGGGGCGGTGACCCAAAAAAGTTTGGGAAACACTGGTGTAAAGTTTGAGGAACTGAGTTGCCACATTCTGGTACAGGTCTACTGTCCTGTATCCAAAACTCTGATATTCTAAAACTTCAGAAAGTGTAAAGTTTTTTTTGTTAAAACAAATAATAATAAATACGTTTTTGTGTGGTGTGACACTGTGTGGAAAATTGGCCCAACCACATGCCAGGGTCAGCTTCATAATTTTGATCCTGAAATGCAAGTATTTAGCTTAATTTATTTATGTTTTAAGTTTTATTTAATGTTTTCATAACAAATAAACTAAATCCTAAATTTATACGCTAAAGATGGCACAATTAAAGAGGAAGAAATACTAGCCATAAGCAACAGACTAGGCCCCAAAACAGTCATAGTAGGCGATTTTAATTCCCATCATTATGCTTGGGGTGGACAACATGCAGACAATGCAGGAAAGTGCCTACTTGACTTCATAGAAAATAATGACCTGCTAATACTAAATGATGGTACTGCAATTATAATTAATCCGCAAGCTAACAGGGTAGACTCAGCAATAGACACAAGTATAGCAACTAACAACCTAGCGAATGTAAATTGGGAAGTGTTACAAGACACAAACTCAGATCATCTGCCCATAGTAATAACCATGCATGAAAAAGTCATTCCAAACCCAGAACCAGAGAAACCGACTTTCAACTATAAAAAAGCAAACTGGGAAGCCTTCCAATCAGACCTGGAGGTGATGGAATATAAAGACATGGAAACAGATGATACTGACTTGTGGGCAGAAACACTGACTAATGAAATTCTGAAAATAGCAATAAAATATATACCAAATAAAAATATGCCACAGCACCTAAAACCAATAAATAACATTAACAAGAAAAGAAAAACTCAGTGGAATAAAGAACCAGTTGCCTGGTGGAATAAAAGCTGTGCAGAAATTCATGAGAAAAGAAAAAGGACCTTACAAAAATATAGAAATAACAGAACAGAAGAAAACTATGATGAGTATAAACGTATTAGGAATGAATCTGGGAATAAAGAACCAGTTGCCTGGTGGAATAAAAACTGTGCAGAAATTCATGAGAAAAGAAAAAGGGCCTTACAAAAATATAGAAATAACAGAACAGAAGAAAACTATGATGAGTATAAACGTATTAGGAATGAATCTAACAGAATAATATTTAAAGCCAAAGAAACTAACTGGAAGGAGTTTTGTCAGTCACTTAAACCTAGCACCCAAATTAGAGTAGTATGGAAAAAGCTTAAGGCAATCAAAGGGAACAATAAGAAAACAATAATGCCAACAATCAAACTACCAAAGAGAGCAGAAACAGATAAAGAAAAAGCTAATGCCCTAGCTGAGTATTTCTATAAAGTCAGTGCAAAAAGTAGTCTTGGACAGGAAGAAAATGACAGAAGAGAAAGACTTAGGATACAGTTTTCAAAAGAACTACCAGATCAGATAGATGAAACAAACTATTTAGATGCTGATATAACAGAGGAAGAAGTAATTAGTGCAATAAATGAGAAATCTAACACTGCCTCAGGGCATGATATACTTAGTTATGAAATCCTTAAGAAAGTACCCAAAAAAACTATAAACAAAATAACTTCCATCTATAACACAATCTGGAGCTTAGGAAAGATACCAAAAGCATGGAAAGTAGCTATGATAGTACCCATCCTAAAACCCAATAAGGAAGCCCATGATGTAAGTTCATATAGGCCTATCTCCTTAACATCACAACTAGGCAAAATACTGGAAACTTGTGAATAAAAGAGTTAAATTCTACCTAGAAAAAAACCAGTTATATAGCCCAAACCAGTCAGGGCTTAGAGCAGACAGAAGTACAGTAGACCACCTTGTAAGATTAGAACATGATGTAAAGCTAGGGTTCAAGAGGAAAGAGAAAACAGTGGCAGTCTTTCTAGATGTAGCTAGAGCATATGATGAATGCTAGCGAGATGGAGCTCGTTACAAAATGAAAAAGATTTGCATTACTGGTAAAACCTATAGGTATGTAGAAAACTTTTTACAGGACAGGTATTTTGCTTTACAGGTGAATAATGATAGGTCAGAAATATATGAACAACAGAATGGGATTCCTCAGGGATCAGTGATTTCTCCTTCAATTTTCACTATAGCTGTAAATGATTTAGCAGATGAATTTAATGACATAAAGAATGCAGTATCACAATTTGCAGATGACTGTGCCATTTGGCGATCTGGAAAAAACTTGGACCATGTTTACAAAAAACTTCAAAATCAAATAGAAAAAGTTTCAGAGGGGATGAAAAGTTGGGGCTTCCAAATTAATGTAAACAAAACAGTAGGTATGATTTTCAGCAAAGGAAATTTAAAAAAAAAATAACAAAATCAATATAACCATTAAAGGACAGAAAATATGTACCTCCTCAACAACAAGATTTCTGGGCATAACTTTAGATAAACAACTAAATTATAATAAACATATAGACAATTTAGTAGAAAGCTGTAGAGGACCCCTAAATATACTAAGGATTGTTAAAGGTAATGGATGGGGGGCCAGCAATAAAATAATGCTTATGTTCTACGAGTCTTTCATCAGGGGGAAACTGGATTATGCCAACATAGTCTATGACTCAGCTGCAGCTTCTAACAAAGCAAAACTGGACAGGATTCAAAATGCAGCCATGAGAACCATTACAGGTGCATTTATATCAACACCAGTAGAAGCGCTAGAAGTAGCTCTTGGCATACCACCCCTTGGTCTAAGACGGAAAGAACTAAGATTAAATTATTGGAGTAAAGTAGCACAAGAAGTGACTCACCCAGCACATAAAGCATTTGTCAAAAACCAACCAAGTGTATGGGACGTCCCCTTAAACAAATGTGACAGGGAATGCGTCATTTTAGGAACTATCATTTCTACCAAACAGACTATAGCTTGGGTAATAGAAGTTAGTTAAAATTTAATCGTAAAATTATAATAGGAACGGACCATTAAAAAAAAAGAATAGTGTAGATTACTTTTTATCCAATCGTGAGCTAGCCCCGGCCGAAGTTAGTTGTAGACAAAAGGTCGAAAGTGTCAGACGCACTTTTTATGCTGCAGATTTTTGAGGATTTTTCAAATTCTAACCAATGAAGTTTTCATTTGGCACTACACTGTACCTGTGTTATTTATGTGTATTATTTCTAACAAGGAAAGCAGTAAGTAGAATGCTTGAATAACCTATAACATTTTCATGTCGAAGAGAGATAGTTTTTGCCCCCGTAGCACACAGTAAATGGCTGCAAGTTGTACTTTGATGCAGAATGTAGACTTTGAATAGCCACGTAGAAACACTAACAGTTTGGTAGAACATGAAGCTCTTCAAGAAAATGAGAAAATGGATTAATTCTCTGAGGAACTGCTAGTATGCATTTACCGCTAGCTAATATTGGAAAGAAATTACTAGGAGTTGAATCAGAGTGGCTCATCTGAAGACAGAAGCCTCTGCTGTATTATTAAGAGAACAGAAATGCATTGATGAATACATGAAGCATGCATGCTATTACTCTATACGTTTACCTGTAAAAAGATGCTGTAAATAAAAGTTTACGTTGATACCAAAGGCAGGTCGTCTCTCATTTACTTTGCCACATATTTATGAGAGGATGAAGGAGAATGTTTTGCTGATAAATAATATTAATGAACCAATACTGCTCTAACCAAATACACCGTAGAGGATCATCCCAGAACCTGGAAAACTCCTGTAAGACTGTAGGAGAGTAATTCCAAGCTCTAGCGGACCAGCTAGTTTAGAAATCTAACACTCTCTGTACAAACAGCAACCCCCAAGTCCCTGCCCCGGCCACACATACGCTATATGGTGCCTAGTGACCAGTCCTCTATAAAGAGCAGTAAAACAGACTAAGCATTAACGAAAGATGGACCAATTAATGGAAGATTTCCAGCAACTCGGGGTAGAACAACAGCAGCAACCGCAAAACCGATCCACACAGGCACAACCACTGCAGCCCCAGGACAAACAGAATATGGAAGGACCCACAATGATAGCGCTACAGCAAATTACTGAAACCCTACAGAAAGCTGACAACTACGCAAAATTCACCCAGGTCAGGTCCATCGTCCAGCTGTTTGATGGGGACAAGAAAAGGTTCAGAAGATGGTTGGCCGACATGGAAAAATTTGCGTCAATAGCAGGGGCAATAACTGATGACGAGAAAAAGAAAATCGCTCTGTTAAGCTCCGAATCATTAGTGACTGATTTTTTAAGAAGGAGGTTCCAGCAGTACCCCACAGAGACCTACGTGTCCCTTACAAAAGAGCTAACCCAGAGGTATGGGGAAATCATAGACAAAATGCACGCTTGGTCAGTCCTTAGAAGCATGAAACAGGAAAGAGATGAATCGGTACAGCTTTTTGGAGATAGATTCCTCAATATGGCAGAAGAGGCGTTTTGTGGAGAAATACCTACCACACCTGATGTGGAAATACAGCTGGTGGGGACATTTGTTGATGGCCTTAGAGCAGACAATATCAGAATGCATCTCTTTAGAAAAGACACGAAGACAATTGCTGAAACAATCCATGCAGCAATACAGGAAGAAAATGTTCGCCGAAGATTCCAACAAAGAATAGGTAGGGAACCCCGACTAGACCATAGGGATTATACTGAGCATGAACCTATGGAGGTTGACCATGCCAGAAGGCAATGGACTCGCCCACGACAACAGGATGATAGGCCCCGCAACTACAGACCCCCACACAGAGGCCAAATGACGTTAATAATGTCAATCCAAATGGATGCTTTACATGCGGTAGGTTCGGACATGGTTACAAGTCCTGCAAAGCAAATTACAATAATGCACCATTCAGAAGAGAGGGCGGTTACCAACCACAACAACCCGCACCACCCCGACGTAATTACACCAGAAATCAGTATACCAGAGGCACACCTCAACCCCTCATGCGTCAGGGAAACGGACGTGCCACTCGCTAAACAGGACCGCTAGTGAGGGTGACTATCATAGAAAATGGTCCAAAACTCCAATGAACATGTAGACGACACAATGTCCTGTGTATCAGACTCAGATAGTGGTATCGAGTCAATATTCAGCGCCCCACTTGTAGACAGCACCCCACTTTCAGAAGTCCACAACACGGTTGAGTCCTCTTTTCCTGAGCCTCCTGTTGCTACAGTTGTAAAACTACCACAACCGCCAGTCATGTCACCTCCAGCTACAGTACAACCATTGACGTTTTCTTCAGTTGCCCATCAACCTCTCAACGTCAACAACACCATCTCCAGTACTGTGCCCACTGTCAACAACACCATCTCCAGTACTATACCCACTGTCAACCCTGTCAACAACGCCATCTCCAGTACTGTGCCCACTGTCAACAACACCATCTCCAGTACTGTACCCACTGTCAACCCTGTCAACAACGCCATACCCAGTATTGCACCCACCACCACACAGGATGATCCCAGTTCGACCTTACTTATGGCAATACTGGAAATGGAGAAAAAAATCAACAAGCGGATAGAGACTATGAGAAATACAGTTATAACTCCCTGGTACTGAGAAGCTGTTCTGAAAAACACGCCCAAGTGTTCATGTGCATGCCATTCCATGTACGGTCTACGCAAAAGTGAAATTAATGTTCTAACTATCTCATGTACTTTCTTTTCAGACTGAGTTCACAATAACTATCCCAAACCAAATGAACTAGGTGCAGACTGAGATGTTAAAGCCCCATTTGATGAACCTGAACTTACGGACAAGCAACTGCTGATGACCAGATTACCCCACAGCACCAGCCCAATTGTGATGTTATTCCTGGATTTGTTGTTGTGTAGTCTTAACAATTGCTCCCACACATTTTGAAAATGTTCAATAAAAGTTGACACAAGAAGTTAGGGTGTTCTACAATCACAATCACATTTATTACAGACGGTTTGATGTTTAGTCATCTCACATAAATTGCACACAGATGGTTGTCATGCTGATAATTTACACCTTGTGACTTCATCATTTTGCCATTTTTCACTTTCTCCTTGACTTGCTATTCCAGAACTAGTGATTCATTTTCCGTGCATCTTAGCGCACATTCACGCAGACACCTTGCACGAGTAATTTTCCTCTTACCTGATACTAATATCTTTGTTCCCAATTATCTTAACTCATCTATTATCTATCACTTCGATCCATCGCACTGATCCCACTATGATATCTGTTTAACAGCATATGTAGCATATTTAGTCACATTAAAACAAATTCATACCCGTAGTTGTCATGCTATTTTCTCCACAGGTGTATTATTTTAGCATGTTCACAAAAATTTATTTGAAATTATTACACTTTGCACAAGAAATTGTATATCCAACCTTTAATTCACTATTGTAAGATTTTCCTTACTCCACTATCACACCTCCTTAACTTACTATTATCCTTTCCACTATTTTGAGACCACATTCTAGACTTATGAGCTTTTCTATCCAAATCATTTTCCATCCCTTTGAATTACAATAATGTTGTAATCAGCAGATCTTACATTCTCCCCTATCTATCAAGAACTTACAGTACCCTCTCCTCACTCCTTATTGACAGCAGCCACTACTATGTTAATTCTTTTCTGCAAAGAGAAAAGACATAAAAGAAAAATGAAAAGAGACAAGACATAAAAGAAAAAAAGAAAAAAGAGAACACATTTTGAATGTTTTTACAGGATGTGTTATATGTTTACATGCCACCCTCACAAATTTTGATGACACTGATTTTTAAAAAAATTTGTTATGCACATGAATAATGACATGATGATAGGTCAATGCCATATAACATTGACTGCCCTGTGATTAGCAGCTGACATAGAAGAAAAGAGAAAAATAAATCACCACATCAGATTGAGCAACTAGTTTTTGTTCATACTGCCTATGCCAGTCATACCCCTACCAGCATGATCTCTGACACCCCAGCAGTATTCTGTTGATACTGTGTAAGCATTTGTATATGCTGACCCCAGATTGAATAAATTGCAACTATTTGTTGCAAAGGGCAAAGGCCCCATGTTAAAAATAGCATTTGCACATGCTGACTTAGCAAATGAAATACCCCTCTATAGCATTTGTATATGCTGACCCCACATTGAACACCCCATTACCGGATGATAGCCACTGATGGCACATGAAAGGATGAAGCAACTGTTTAGTGATGATGAAGATGCCATTTTCTATTATGGTGAAACTTTATGTTGACACAACTAATGTTCTGTTGTGCGGTTTATGCACTAATGCCCACATTGGAATGGGATAATGAATAATTTTAGGTTGTTACGAAATAACAGAGAAAATAATTGAAATTTTCTGGAATCTATGAACATAGAACAAATCAGAGGAATATGATTGCTGCATATGAGAACCATAAATGTATGGATTATCATTGGACAAGAGACACAAATGAATTATGATAATCCTATGGAACCAAAGGTGTTAAGGACACAATGGAGATTAAACGAAAAAAAAAAGATTGAATGCTGATGCACCCAGAAAATAATGGAACTATACGAGATTTGGATCACCCATAGACAAAGGATATACAAATGGAGTATGCATATCCCATGGAACCATAGAGGTTATGGACAAAATAATAAAATAATGGCATGAAATGATTATATATTATATATAAGTGACAAGAGATTGTGTAATACCTCCACATTTTGGGAGAAGAAAATTTTTGATACGTTTGCCACTTGCCTTATATTGTAAACCTGATTATAATAAGAAGAATGCACATGAATATTGCTTGCTAATGGTTATATTGAAATGGTTATGGTATTTTAAATTAAATAATAAAACAAACCAGAGGATTGAAATATGATTGAGACATTGTGACAATACTGAGCTTGGATCGCCCTTTACGATATATGGACCAAGAACAATGTAACCCCATGGATTGACGTGTCATGGATCCACATACAATGGATGGATATAAAATTAAAAAAGACTACCTAGATTGGACATCCATATTGCTGAATCATGGATTACCATTGGAATACATGTACCCTCATGCCCCATAGGAATTAACTTAAATTGTTATGAATTTAAGAAAAAAATAATTGATCATCTGGCTGTAGCAGCAGATGTTATAAACACCATATAGTTCTGAAAAACCTTCGACCTGCGAAGGCAGAACTGGTGTTGACAATGCAAATATTATATAAAATATGTTGTTGTATTATTGTTACTGAAGTGAGACATTCGAGTTGATAGTTATATATATGATTGTATGATGTGTTGTTGAGAAATATTGACAGATACAGCTCATAAGGTTCACTAAGGATGTATTTCTAGTGATAACAGGAGAACTAGACAGGATCCCCATGGCATGGAATTTTAGAACGCCATAAATGATATACTGAACTTAAAAGAACAAAAGAAGAAAAATGTTACACTATATACATGGAACCAAAGATAACAGGGATACATAGTAACCAGAGTGCCAAGAACCTTGTCTTAAATGGGAATATTAAATTTCAATGACATGTTGTAAACATATTGTGTTGATGATTGATTGAATAAGTTGATGTATGATAATTGCAACAAGTTAGTGCAAAGTTGATTTTTCTTAAAAAAAAGACTAGTAATAATAAATAATTTTAAGCTATGGCTCACATATGAGAATAACGGGTTGACAGAAAACAAGAAAGAAAAAGAAAGATTTCAAACAATTAGAAATGGCTAAATCATAAATGGACAGGATCACCACCAGACGTATTACCTGTACGGATATTGGAGACAAACATCACATATTTGAAAAAAAAAAAAATGTAATATAGAACATTCTCTACAGTGATGGACTTGGAACGAATTCATATACTTACCATTTGGAAAATGTCAAATACAGGAAACATTCAGACAAATAAATAAGGATAAGCCCTGAGGTTTTAATGCTTTTATTGTGAAAAATATGATTGCTTATAAAAATGATGCTGGTTATATCATTGTTTGAAAATATATGCATATTAGGTCTAGAGATGTTTTCCACATGTAATAATGAGCAAGTTTTTTTTTTTAAATTAATGAAGATAAACAGAAATCCCGTTCAACCTCTGATGGGTTATAATTAGGACATATATTGTTTTCAATTCCAAATAATGTGAACAGCTGCCGACATGAGAAAGTGGCATCACATTTGAAAATAGTGATACTCACAATTGTGCTTAGGCCTATACGTTAAATAATAAAATATAAAAAAATAATAAACAAACAAACAAAATCAAGAAGAAACTATGAACAAGAATAATATTAAAGGGGAGGGGTGTATAGGCCTGGTGGTTCTAGTTATATAACGGACTTTACCAGATATTTAATTGACTTTCATCTGTTTAAAGTCACATGTATTGTAAGAACAGCATCTAGTGAATGAGCAAGTAGCTCATTCACTAGAGAGAAAAAAAAGAAAAATGATGAGCACCCATGAGAACATTGGCTATTTTTATGAAAGTGGATTACTATTACCATAAGGATTTGGACATTTTGGACATTTCTTGGAATATTGCAGAGTACTTGGAAAAAAAAAAATAAATAAATACGCCAGGAAGGAAAAGATTTTTTTTTAGTACTTGCAGACTTATAATATGGAACCAATGATGGGAACAGAAATGATGTTACACCCTGCTCCCCGAAATGACAAATAATATGTAGTCAACATGCATTTAGATTATGATAATGCGAATAAGATATTTTATTGTTTTACAGGTGAATAATGATAGGTCAGAAATATATGAACAACAGAATGGGATTCCTCAGGGATCAGTGATTTCTCCTTCAATTTTCACTATAGCTGTAAATGATTTAGCAGATGAATTTAATGACATAAAGAATGCAGTATCACAATTTGCAGATGACTGTGCCATTTGGCGATCTGGAAAAAACTTGGACCATGTTTACAAAAAACTTCAAAATCAAATAGAAAAAGTTTCAGAGGGGATGAAAAGTTGGGGCTTCCAAATTAATGTAAACAAAACAGTAGGTATGATTTTCAGCAAAGGAAATTTTAAAAAAAAATAACAAAATCAATATAACCATTAAAGGACAGAAAATATGTACCTCCTCAACAACAAGATTTCTGGGCATAACTTTAGATAAACAACTAAATTATAATAAACATATAGACAATTTAGTAGAAAGCTGTAGAGGACCCCTAAATATACTAAGGATTGTTAAAGGTAATGGATGGGGGGCCAGCAATAAAATAATGCTTATGTTCTACGAGTCTTTCATCAGGGGGAAACTGGATTATGCCAACATAGTCTATGACTCAGCTGCAGCTTCTAACAAAGCAAAACTGGACAGGATTCAAAATGCAGCCATGAGAACCATTACAGGTGCATTTATATCAACACCAGTAGAATCGCTAGAAGTAGCTCTTGGCATACCACCCCTTGGTCTAAGACGGAAAGAACTAAGATTAAATTATTGGAGTAAAGTAGCACAAGAAGTGACTGTAAAGTTCTCAATGTAAAGTACTGTAAACCTCTGTAAAGTGGGTGGTGTAAAGTGTGTTCTTTTTCTTTTGTAAAGCTCCACTATCAATCACTGTAGCATGTTGTTTGTGGTGCCACTACTGTATATGTCCATTGTAGTGTATAGAGTTGTTGAGATCAGGCATGCTCCAGTCTACCCAGCTGTAAATGGGTAACTCACCCTAGTCCTGAGTTAGGGAAGGCAAAGGTAACTGTAAGCAGTAGTTTCCCTCTAAGGCTCCAGGGGAAGCAGGCCCTAAACTTGGTCAATTCAACCGACGCAGGATGGTGTATATATGGAGTAGAAGTGTAGAGTGTGATTAACGCAAATGGTGGACTGTTCGTGTTCTGACCAATCTAAGCACTCATTCACTTTGGTCTGCAAGGCACCAATGCGGAGTGCTGGCATCTTTGTTCACACAGTTTATTTTTAGACGCACACACTGGTACATAACTAGTAAATCATGGGTATATGTTGAGACATCAATTTGCAGGCATACAGAGTAGATCCCATGTCTTCACACATGCATAAATAATGGGTAGTACATCAATAGCTTCCAATGTCATGATACATAATGGCCGCATCCCCTATCTGACTAAGCGCGTCAGTGAAGGCGGATCGGTAAGTAACTAAAGTTGCTTTATGTTCACAGTTTATGTCATATTATCATCATCATCATCTCAACCCATAACCCGTCATGGGTCGTAGGGGTGCCATGGTGGAAGCATCAGCAGACAGGGTCCTCCACTGCTCTCTATTCTCAGCAATGCGTACAAGTGTGGAGAAACCGTGTCCTGCCCATTCTTTGATGTTATCAGCCCAGGATTTTCTTTGCCTTCCTCATCTCCGTTTACCTTCGACTGTTCCCTGGAGGATCGTTTTCGAAAGGGAGTCATGACGAGTTACATGCCCAAACCAGGCAAGCTTTCGACGTTTCACTATTGACAAAAGTGGTTCTTGAAGGCCTGCATAGGTGTTTATCTTCTCTCTAACATAGACATTTGTTTTGTGCTCTTTATAGCAAATGCGCAAAATTCTTCTATAACATTTATGCTCGAAAGCCTGAATCCTTCGCTCCGTATCTGCAGTGAGTGTCCAGCCCTCACACCCATACAAGAGAATAGATAAGACAAGTGATTTGTATAATTTGATCTTCACAGGAAAACTGATGTTACTTTTCCAGATCACATTCAACCTTGTCATGGCAGCTGAGGCCATCTCAAGTCTTGTCTTGATTTCTTTATTTGATCTTCCATCACTACATATAGTGGACCCGAGATATTTAAAGGTGTTAACTTCTTCTAACGTTTGCCCATTTAACGTAATGTTGGTCGGAACATGTTTCTTATGGCTATTCACCAATATCTTGCTTTTTTCTATATTAATTTCCATCCCATATGTTCTTGTTACTTTCTCCAGTCTAGAGGTAAGGTCTTGAAGTTCTGATTCTGTTCCAGCTATCAGATCAATATCATCAGCAAAACGTAGATTACACAGAGGTCGGCCTCCAATCGATATGGTTGATTTATAATCGTAGAGAGCCTCCTGCATAATATGTTCTAGATAAATGTTAAATTATTACTGAGTTGACTTTCCATCATAACATTTCAGTGGGCAAGAGGTTTGCTTGGCGGTGCCCATCTCCTCTCCAAGTATCCTTGCAGGTACATACAAAAATGTACCTGGAGCAGTAACAATAGCCCTCAATAAATCTGTAATGTTTTGAAACACTGTCCGGTTGACACATCACAAAAACCGCCATCTTGTTCACTCGGTAAACACAAACAGCGAACTCACATGACAGGCATATTATGAAACCACGAAAAGGGGTTTCTATCAAAATTGAGATCTCCTTGCCACTGTCCGAATAATAAGATACATGCCCCGTTCTTTGGACAGTGATTCAAAAATATGATGACAGGAATGTAACATGGCCGCCTTCCTGAGTTGTCGCTCACTCACTCACAGGAGGGTATATATAAGCCAAAGTTAATTTGAAATGCATATGAATAATTTCTTAAAGTTCCTCCATACAGTTCTACAGTAATCCAGTTACTTCACGTAGACATAACTGCTGTATGGAAGCCCGTCATCTTCGTCGATACAAACATGACCCTAGCGTTGCGAAGCACAAAATTCCAGCTAGGTCTAACCGACATGAGATCATCAAAAATAGGGTCTGGCATTACCTGGAGTCCGAATCATACATGATACCGTACATTAGGAGAGTCTCTAACACAAACTCTAGTAGAGACACAATCTCCTACAGAAGAAAAACCACTTCATAAATCATTTTTACTTAAGAATATACCAGCCCTAGAAAATGCGTACCCGCCATTGTAAACGGTACATCGGAACTCATCACGACTTGTCAAGACAACTCATACTTCCGCTAGAGCGGCATAACAAGAATATAGTCCTGCCTACCCATCCAAAATATACAATATAGGACTGATTCTACTTGTACTAATAATATGTAATACATATGAATTCAGGCCATAAACATAATAAGCAAATTAATCTATTTTCTGGCCCTAACAAATAAGTACGGACATGAGTGCCATATCCATGCGCCGGATCAATATCAAGAACGATTACTCCTATAATCAAAAGTGTGAATCAAACATGGATTCCCTCGCTTTTACCATAGATAGCATTTTCATACACAAATGAATGAATGTCTATATCTTTTCCATATTAAATAGCCATATCGATTTTTGTAATATGTGCGTCAAAATATGCACGCAACAGATTACCACACCCCTCGGGAAAAAAAATGGTACTTTTTTTTTTTGAAATACATCTAGGAGCAACATACAATAGGCTCACAACGCACCAATAACAATGCGCAGATGATAAGCATAAGTTTTATGACCTTAGAGAAAGTACTTCTCTAAGTATAAATATTTCCAGAGAGGTGTCACCAACGCATACTACAATATTAGCAATGACACAATTTCCACATTAGTTTATACATAAATTTCATCTAAGATATCTTAACATCATGATCATCAAAGACGAAAAAACATTGAAAGATCAGCGGTGAATAAATATCAATGAACCGCTAAGTAGTGTTACAATCAATATATGATATATTACATATGTGTACACATTTCAACATAGAAACAACTGTATCAAAGTTGTATAACAGTTATGAATCATGTGGGCATCTAGACAAAATATCTGCCATCACATTTTCTGACCCACGGATAGCTCGCACCGAAAAATGAAATGGCTGTAGAGCAATCGCGTATCGCGTTGATCTCGCGCTCTTCAGATTTTTACTCTGAATAGCCGTAAGAGCTTTCTGGTCAGTTTCCACAATGAAATGCGCGCCCAGAAGAAATCTTTGCAGTTTAAGGATTGACCAAACCATAGCCAATAATTCACGGTCTAGGACCGAGTAATTCTTCTCTGCGGCATTTAATTTCCGAGAAATATACATCACAGGATGCAGAGTTCCAGAGTACTCTTGCATTAGTGCAGCTCCAATCCCGGTGGATGAAGCGTCACTACGAAGAATAAATGTCTTATCCTTAGAAGGCAATACTAGGATAGGTGAAGTAGAAAACATAATTTTAACCTTATCCAAAGAGGATTGACATTCTTGAGTCCAATGGACTACATTAGGAGACCCTTTCTTTAGCAAGGAAGAAAGAGGTGACATAATGGAGGACAGATTCGGAATGAATCGTCCATAAAATTGTATTAGACCTAAGAGACTTCGTACTTGCTTTTTAGTCTTAGGAATAGAAATGTTAAGTATCTTACTTGTATTATGGTCTTCTGTTTTTAGGAACCCATGACCAACACGGTGTCCTAAGAAAGATATTTCGCTAAAACCAATACATGCTTTCGATGGTTTCGCTGTCAGGTTATGCTCGCGTAAGATAGACAATAGTTCATTTATACCATTATAGTGATCGTTCCAAGTATCACTGAAAAGACAGATGTCATCAAGATACGCAATGACATCTGAGCGATGAGATAGGATTCGACGCATCATGCGTACAAATGTTGCAGGGGCGTTCATAAGACCGAAAGGCATGAAATTCCATTGGAATAGACCCCTAGGCGTCGAAAAAGCAGTAAACGGTTTGGCGTGTTCGGATAGTGGAACTTGCCAATATCCCTTAGACAAATCGAGTTTAGTAAAGAAGTGAGAATTCGATAGTCTCGTAAGTAGCTCTTCTAGTAAAGGCATAGGTTCAGCATCAAATTTAGTCACTTGATTCAATTTGCGATAATCCACGCAAAGACGTATGTTATTGTCTTTTTTTCGTACTATAACCATCGGCGAAGAATATGCTGATGTGGATGGTTCAATAATTTTTAACTCTATCATCTCATCTAACTCTTTCTCTACCTGTGCTTGAAAATGTATCGGGATAGGATACGGTCTGACTCTTATAGGACTATGGTCAGTAAGAATAATGTCATGTTGAATGACATCAGTTTGACCAGGAATGTCAGTAAGGACATCCTGAAATTGTTCTAACATAGTAGAAACTTGTTTCTGCTCTCCTGGAGATAATTCTGGAGAAATTGCAACATCTTTCCATGATTCATTAGAGTGAAGAGGAATCATTGGAAAAGGTAAATTTACATCCGAGAAACTCGTTTCCTCATCCTGTATTACTGACAGAGATGAGTACTGTCCATGTTGGACTGGAAAATCGTCCGTTGCCTGGAAAACAGGTTGTAAATAATCAGGACGTTCATGGAATTCCGTGAGCATGTTGATGTGGAAGGTTTTACGCTTCCCGTCAATATCGACGATATAGTCAACATCGGAAACTTTTGATATTATATCGTACGGACCTTTCCAAGAAATGAGAAGTCTATTTTCCCTACAAGGTAGCAAGACAAATGCTTTGTCACCTGGACAAAGTTGTCGCAAACATCTCTTTTTATTGGCAAATTCCCTTGCCTTCTGTTTCGCAAATTCAGAAGAAGCAGTTGCCAATTTGCATGCTTCAATAATCTTGTGTCTAAGTGCGATGACATATTCATAAGAGGATTTTGTGTCATCGACAATATTATCAGCAGTTATAAGATCATGAAGTAAGGACATAGGACCTCGCGGTTTCGCGCCAAAGACAAGTTCAAAGGGAGAAAATCCTGTATGTTCGTTGGCGACCTCTCTATATGCAAAGAGAGCCGCGGGTAAAACCCTATCCCAATCCTGAGGATGATCTTCTGTTATCTTACCTAGTAGGTTTTTCAGAGTTCTATTCAAACGTTCCACCATCCCATTGGACATAGGATGATAAATACTACTCAGCGATCTCTCTATCTTCAGAGTCGACATTACTTGAGACATGGTATCCGATATGAGTTGGGTACCATGGTCGGATAATATTTCTGCTGGAAATCCCAGACGAGAAAATATTAACCAAAGAGCATCTGCGACATCAGCAGTAGTTATGCTCTTTAGAGGAACAGCCTCCGGCCAACGTGTGCACATATCAACACACGTCAAAATAAATTGGTGTCCTCTAGCAGACTTTATCTTAAATGGACCAATGATGTCTATCGCCATTTTTTGAAATGGCCGAATGGGAATGTCTGCAGCCTGAATAGGTGCATCATGGCGTGGACCTCTGGATTTAATCTCTTGACATACTTTACAAGATCGACAATAGATTCGTATGTCCTTATTCACAGCAGGCCAAAAGAAAGATTGAAGAACTCTAGCTTTAGTACGGGAAAAACCCATATGTCCAGCACACTGCGAATCATGAGCGTGCTGTAAGATTTTAACTCTCATATTTTTAGGCACAAGGATTTGAGAATGAATGGACTTAGCGGAGTCTTGTACCATACGTACAAGTACGCCATTCTTCATCGTAATCCAAGATTTACGATTTGTATCCTTATTCGGATCACCTTTTGTTGCCAGAGTAAAGAATTTCTTTAGAGTAGGATCATCTTCCTGCTGTTTGATAAAGGAATCGTGGGAAATCTCCAAGGGATCATCTTGGATCTGCGCATCATTATCTTCAGAATGTGAAGATTGTGGCATATTAAGAGCTTGAGCCCTAGTGATTACTGCATTAGCAGATTGCATATTAACATTTTCCCAATTAGAAATTTGCTGTGGAGTGCATTCTTTCACTCCATGAATGCGACCGATGATAAGATCAGCGATCGGATTCGGCAAGAGACATGCTTGCACCTCTCCTGTAAAGAAAGGCGTAGCAATATTGATAATGGCAGTGGAGTACTTCTCCAATGTGCCACCAAATGTTACACATTTGACTATATTGCCTGTAGCTCGAGAAGGATTTACGAGTGATTGCCTCACTCCAATGGTAGTGCACCCCGAATCGAAAAGAATTGATACCGGAGTACCATCTATTAGGCCCCTATTAAAGACAAGAGCACCCCTTCCATTATGCGCGATTGACGCATGGAGAGCGGGAAGCGGGTGACCGCAGCTTAAAGTAGAAACTGTGGTTGGATCGAATAATGTTTTGCATTGCGAACACTCAGATGCTCTAGCAAAATCGAAAGCGGAATTTGCTACACTATTGGAGTCTTTTTTATCATTATTCTGATTATCGGTGTCGTGGAACTCCTGTTGTGCAGAGTTAGCCTGGTAATAAGATTTACCATGTCTTTTGTGTTGTGATCTACCTCGGTTATAATTGTCTCTATAATTATTATTGCCTCTGTTATAACCCCTATTTGGGTTTGAATCATAATATTCATGATCATAATCATCATGCTCATTATATTGAGTATCCCTGTAATATTGTTTCTTTTGTCTCCATGAAGCACTTGGGTAGTTCCTATAGCTACTCCCTTTTCGAGAATTTCTAAAATTATGGGTACCCCTCGCGTGTCGAGGACTATCAGCCCGATTCCAGTTCTTCGAAGAAGAACCCTGATTTGAGTGGTTATCTTGGTTTTGATACTTATTCCAATTAACCTTTTTATCAAATTTATTTTTAGCTCCTTGGAATTTGTGTGAGTAATTCTGATTATATTCTGTTGCCGAAGCAACTGGCATACTCTCTTTAATGTTAGAGTTACTAAGAATCATGTCAGGGTGTGCCGTGGCATACTGGTCACAATATTCTTCCATTTGCTTTATTGTACTAGGTTTACGCTCATGTAAGAACTCTAGGAATGATTTATTTACAGAAGACATGACCTTGTCTCTTAGCAATAAATCCGTAAGACCATCAAATGTTTTCTCTGTTTTGGATAATTCAATCCATCGTGAAAGTGTAATTCGTGCTTTTGAGATGAAATCTGAGAATTCTACACCTACCTCAGGTCTCATTGTTTTAAACAAAAGACGGTAACCTTCCTCAGACAGCTGATATCTCTTTATCAAAGCTGCCCTAACAGCATCATAATTATCCTTGTCGGCCTCTTCAACAAAATATAACTTACTCAGAGACTCCCCTTTTAGATTTTCAGACAACTGATTCACATACTGTGATTTGTCAACATTATGAGATCGACAAGCCCGTTCAAATCTAGAAAGCCAAAATGTTATGTCATCACTGGTAGGGTTGAACGCTGGTACCTTGACCTTGTACACAAAGGGTTTACCATTACCACCAGATGCCTGATTAACATTACTCATACATGTCAATTTTAATTTCTCTAATTCAAACTCATGTTCTCTTATTGCTTTTCTCTCTTCAGCTTCTCTATCTAATCTTTTCTGTTCTGCAGCAGCTTCTAATTTTTTCTGCTGTTCTGCATTCAAAATCTCCTTTCCTCCACTTGCATCTTCAATTTCTTTATATCAGCAGCAGTATCAGCTTCTTTTTCTAATCTTTTTTCTTCAGCCAGAGCTTTTCTCTCTTCAGCAGC